>JAEQBA010005066.1:0-172040 GCA_019434445.1 Phalangium opilio | reverse complement strand
TCACGATTGAATTATTAATGTGCTAATCAAATATTGTCATGTCAACAATATGCATTTCGCTACTACCACTAAACCATTACTTTATAATAACCCAGCTTAACCTTACCCTTGGCTGATGCAGTGAAGTTTATAGATTGACTTTCAGATTCCTTATCACACCGACTATATTTCTTCGTTTTGGAACTCATTGTAAGTTCAGTTTGGTGATTTTCTCCAGTAAAGCCAAATTAAAAACTGCATTATGACAATAATACGTTTAATTTAAAAATAATTTAAACCATAAATTCGTCCGAAAAATAAATTTATTAAATAAATGATAAAATGCGTAATGTCATAATTTCATAAGATGCCTTTAATAAGTTTTTCACTGGTTAATGAGAGCTTGTCATGAAGTGACGCAGGTGAAACGTCATAGATTCTCGTAAAACGAGGCATTGTCGAAGTCTTAGCACAGAAAATAGATAGATGGGCTATACAAAATCGAGTGTAGTCAATTCTCCCGTCGTTCACTAACTAGCTGTCAGTATCTCTCCAAGTATATGCAGTTTCATACTTATGGAACATATCTTATAAACTTATGGTAATAGAGAACTCGTCATATTTCATAATTACATACCATTAAACCATAATTAATCTTAAAATTTTTTATTTACCTTGGTTTCGAACGCTGTCGTAACGCCCCAAGTGCCTTGAATCATCCGTTGTAACTGTTTCAAAATTTGGTAGCTTAATCTAATAAGCGATAATGGATGATAAGGTTAGAATTCTTTCGTTATTGATTCGTTCTCGTGACTGCTTACAATGATGTCATACAGGTAGATCTAGCTAATCATCACCAACAGTTTCTATGATTTAAGGTAGTATTACAATCAAATAATCAGGTGGTTTCATCGAGGGGCAGACACTCAGCGTAATCGGTGTACTGTCCAAACTGTAACTTTGACCCCTGCACATCGATTGCCTATAGAAATGTTTTAAAATTTCAGTTTAAAAAACATCACTGCCATCATTTTAAAAATAACATTGATCGATCAACTTTTATACCCATGTTTACATTATTTTATTTGTAATTGCCCATCGGTCTCAAATAGCAAAACCACCCTGTTCAAATTATGGGATTAAAAGTGCGTACAAGTTTTATCGAACTGGTAATGTCCTCTTCAAAATGAAACTAGAATTATTTAAAAACTTCAATCACCTAAACATAAAATATATAAAAATAATCTAAAATAAAAAAATATTTAGAAATGTTCCATAACCATTTAAACGTGTAATGTTTTAACGTTAAATGTTCATTCATTTTGTAAAATAACATAATGAAATTTGAATGCATCTGGGGTTTTTATTGCGCTTGAGAATTTATCAAAATCTATTAGTAATGACAGTTTAAAATCTAATTAAAAAAGCCAAAAGAAAGCGATTAATTGGTTACGAAAAGGAACGCAACACGCGTAAGTTCTGCAATATAAGATAAAGAAAAACGACAAAAAACTTTAAAAGATCGCGTGTACGAAGGGTACGTCATTTTGGGAATGCCTCCTTTTTTCACAATCGTCTCAATTGTTAATATTAAATGCACTTAGGCTTAGCAACTAAAATGCTGGTTCAGTTAAAAGAACAACCTTTAAAACTGAAATACTCAATTAACAAAATGTCAAATGCGTAAGGTTCCGTTTTAAAGATAAACATTATATTAGCATAGATTAGCGTTTTCTGCTTTGAATAAATTGTACATGTTGAATTGGAGCACTTTCATAGATAATATCACTAGTTATTTTTTGTTGCTGGTGCGCAAATAAAGACTATCAGCTTCAAATAACCCCAGTTTCACCATTTCTTTCCCTCAACTATAGGACACCCTTGATAAGCAAAGAAAAAAAAAACATCATAATTATTTATTCATAAGTACCTTTCCAAACGATAGAAATGTTCATACACGTATCACTGTGAAACTAAATCACACAAGAAAGCTACAAAAAACCAGTCGCTGCTGTCCTTTTTCGCAAGACTTACGCCTGAATTGTTTTAGTTAATTGAAGAAAATTGCTAAGTAACAATAAAATAAATATAGATTCTTTCGCAACTAAGAACGACCCTGCATTTTACATTGGCGCTCTTTGACGGTTGAAGTTCAGACCGTAACAGATCAGACGAAAGTATGTACTAAACAATTGTTAGTCAGCTAGACATGTTTCAATATCCAACCATTTTAATGATCACTTAGTGGTTTACTCAAAACGTTTCTTCAATCCAGTATGCTTTTAACAATTTGAGAATATTAAAACTTCTATCTGCCGTCATATATTTGTGTTGGCCTTTAAACGTCAAACCATATTTAAATCCTTCACAGAACATTATTGTTTTCATTCAAATATATATTTGTGCAAGATTCAAATGATGAAAATGTGAAAATTAGGTTTTCGAAAGAAGTTATTGATTGAAACCTAAATCCGAGTTAAAAACCGCAATACAATAGATGTCGGTCACCGCTGCTGCACAAATTGTAAGCTATAATTTCAATCACTTTATAACATCTAAAGGATAGCTATTAAAATTTACAAATAATTAAGGGGTGTTAAGAATGGGTATGTTTCTTCGTGAATGATATGTGTTAAATTTCATATCATTTTATGTCACTCGTTATATTTCTTGAAAAATGTAATTTTATTTGTTGTTTATATGAAAACGCATAAATATTGTTTGAGTTTAAACTACCATAAAATTCAAGGTATTGCGACCCTATTTGCATAAATCAAGCAGCACAAACATCATAATGTTACGAGGGGCGAAAGGTTTTAATTTCAAACTTCACTCAATCAGCTTGATCGTTTTAGTAGATGACATTTTTGTATTAGCTCATTAATCTAGCGATATAATAAAAGTAATTTTTCAAAAAGATACCTGGTTTACTCGAGCATGATGACGAAGGTTTCGGTGGACCATTGGGACTTATTTACCAGGCATTCAAGGCCAAATTAAACAACAGGTTTACGAAAAAATTATTTATAGGTTGTGGTTTATTCAAACAATATTAAAAAAATATCACTATTTTTAAAGTCTAAATTACCGAATTGTGGGTACAGTGGACTTTGGTAAAGTTTTGTCTGAAAATAATGGAACAGGGGTGTTTGGATCATTGCTTCGAAATGTAAGAAACCACGAGTACGAAAGTTAGCGTTTGTATATGTGTTTACAGTATTTTCCTATTTTAGGAGAGCCAATTCAGTGCTTGTCCCCTACCGATAAGCAAAGACGCGAACGATTATTTAGACTACAATTCTTTGATATTACATGATGATTGGGTTATTGTGTCAGGGAAACCAATTATTTCTATCCAGGATGCAGGATCATTTATCTTCACTTACTATATTCAATTCTAAAGTAAATACTACAACACCAATTTTCCTTAAGCACAGAAAAAGTAAATGCAACCCAAGAGTATGAAATGTTTTCAACGACTAGAAAAACGAATGGAGAATAATTCGGTTCATCTTGCGATTTCTCTTTCCTCTCTTAACTGAGAACACTGCAAATTTCATGAAAGAATTTCTTCTTTCTTGATAACACCAAAAGAAAATAGAAGATAGTATAATACTTGGGTAAAAATTTAAATTCATCACGCTTTCTACCTTGTTTGACGGTCGTCCTGTTTTTCACCTCCGTAAAACTTCAGGAGGCTTGAGGTTAGATATTTTGGAAAAAGGAGACGCTCCTCGTCCGCCGCCTCCAAGTCCGTAGTCTATTTTCCGGGAACTATTATTCTCTCCCTAAATGCTGTGAGGAGGCTATCCAGGGAAGGGGAGGTCGCGACGCTAGAGTGGTAGAAATCTAATCCCTCAAGCGAGGTGCAGCATGCTGAGGCAGAAATATTATACTCCCTTCTATTTTCTCTTGATATCACGTACTCTATCTATTTTCTGTTATCCTAATTTTTGAAAATCCTCTGATTGATATTCTGTGATTTAAACTTATTTTGCGGGATTGAGTCATTATTGCTGGGTCCTCGCTCGAAATGCTTGTATTAAAAATTTGAATTTTTGTCTACAGGTGTGGCTAGCTACATTACTCTCCTTCATAATTGTTCTACTGTTCTCAATAATTGCGAAGAGCCTTTTCTTCATCAAATGTAGTAGTAAAGAGTCTAAAATGGCGTCATTTTTTTCAACGCTACTTTTCACCTTGAGAGTTTTAGACAGGCAAGGTTTGACAGATCAGAAATGAAGTTGTTGTATACATATAAAAAACGTTTTGGGCTATTTCACTGATAACGAAACGGCATGAAAGAAATCTAACTTGTAAGCCTCGGGGCAGTCTAACGCGAACTCGGAAGCGATGTAATCTATATTTTATTATTAAAAACTGTCTTTGTACACAAAGACGCGAAAAAGTAAGACATAAGTGTAGAAAATTAATTGTTTGAAGTAACAGATATTCAAATTTTCATTTTTGAAGACGTGATTGTAAAACATCAATTATTTGAAAAATTTCATATCTTAGTTTTTTTCACCAAAATTCCTTAAGTAAAATATTTTATCCTTAAACATGTGCATCATTTTAAAAATTGAAAACGTATGCATTTTATTTTCTTTTTAAAATTTAGAGTTAGTTTGAGTATTCGGGCCTATAAGGAGAATAAAATGGACAGAAAATCGTTGATAGCAGACAAAATAAAACAAGTATGAAAACTTAACAAAACGTGTTCGTTTATTTTAAAGTTTTCGAGGTTTCAAAAATTGACGTGTTGTGTATCTCTCAAAGCTAAAGATCCTTTGACTCTAATAACTACATCACAGTCAATTCTAAGGGAGCTACCGCTCCCTTAGAATTGTACTCTACTATTCATTGACCAAGTAATAAATACTAGTATTTTAGTCAATACCTCCCACAATACACAACAAATTGGCGACGGAGGCGAGATATTTAATACAGGATAGATTTTAGATAAAGTCGCGAGGTATTACATAAAGCGCGAGGTTTTACGTAAGTCGCGAGATTCAATAAAGTTGAAGTCGGTGTCAAAGTTACGCACGGAGACACATCTCAAGTACAACAGTCGTATTTTGCCGGGATACGTACCCACCACGACACTATGGAATCGTTCAGCTACTTTGGATCCTTTATTTAACAGCAAAGTGGAGTCATGGTCATTATACTCAGAGAGATTGAACCAGTTTTTCATCGTCACAAACGTCACGACGGAAGAGATGAAGAGAGCTCAACTACTGACATTCATCTGGGCTGAGACGTATGGAACTCTAGGAAACATAGTCTCGCCGACGAACCCAAAGGACAAGACATACAATGAACTGATTGACGCCCTCGCCACGCACTTCAACCCAGTACCTTCAGAGATAATAAAACGATTCAAGTTCAACATGCGAGAAAGACAACCCGGGGAGACCATAGCCATTTAAATATCCGAACTACGCAAAATGACAGAATTTTGTAATTTCGGAACATCGCTAGACGACATGTTACGAGACCGTTTAGTTTGTGGATGCCGTGATGATGCTCTACAGAAGAGGTTACTTTCCGAAGACAACCTGATTCCAGATTCCTGACTCGATCATCCCTGGCTTTAACTTCATTGATAAGCTCATCTTTGCTCAAGTGATCATAATAACAATCTTCCTCATTGTTCATTTCCTAAAAACAAAGTTTCCCTAATTTTATATTTGCCTTAAATAGCCAATATTGCAATAATTTCTCAAATACCTCTTTAATCGCCACCCTTTGAAGATTTACTAAACTCATTTCGGAATTTTGTGCAGAGAGTTTGTGAAATTGTAAATCTTCCCTAAAATAGAATAATTTTTCAAACAGAAGAAAACGAACATATAACAAGAAAGGTTTCCCAATACATTGTAGCTTTCGCTATCAAAGCTTAGAAAAACATGCTTAGCTAGTTCAAAAGATTGTGACAATTGACACTGCAACTTTCTTCAAGATTAGGGACTGCCTCAAACCCAATTTTTTTTAATACAACCAGCGTCTTATAAAATATTTATTCTGCTAGTATTTTTAATTTTTAAAATAACAAGAAAGATCTTTTACTTTTCAAGGTAAAATAGTTTCGATAGGTTTGGATCCGTAACATGCCTTGTTGACATCCAAGTTACAATTTATTCATCACTTACCAGCTTAAACGTTCGACCATAACACGACAATCCTTCACAAAATCCATCATACTTTGTAGAGTTTCCCTGTTTAGATAACATACGTATCATTGTAATGATAATAAAAAACATCACCATAAACAAAGATTCAGCGTTTTCCCCTCAGTTCAATGCCGATTCGGCTAAATTTAAGAATAGCCCCTGCTCTTCCAAACTTAATAAATCGTATACCAAAAGAAAGCTTACGCCTTCCTCTATTCATTGCACACCATTATAATGAGCGCAAACAATAATTAACATTAAAAAACTAATTATATATATAGCAGTGCTAAGGGCTTTGCCTGTAGAGTCTTACCAGTCAAGGCTTATATGAATGTTTTTCTTTCACAATTACTCACACTGTTCAGTTTTTTTATGATTTTCGGGTCTTTGGGAGAAAAAGCCTCCACTTTTATTAAAAGCTTCTCTTGCACATGGATACTCTTTTTGATAATCAATAAACTATTATTAAAGGATGAACCGTTACCGTAGCAAAGAATTCACAAGAAATACAATTTATACAAGCGCGAAAAAAGAGAACGTCTAGCAGACAGCTTTAACTTTTTCCAAAGCCCACAAGGCCTCTCTTAACATTTAATTTAAACCCTTATGATTCTACTAAATAGACCTTTTCACACTTATGGCCGCGCATGAGCAGTTGCAAGTTTGTTGCCATGAGTTTTACCCTTCAATGGAGTTAACGTGTAAAATAAACTACGATGGACGTGTTTTAGAACGTTTTGTAATTTAATATTAAAAAAATAAAATGCCTAGTATTTAAACCGAGAGAGTAAAATTAAAACCATGTTAAGAAACAAACAGTTTTTAAAGTTCTAATGGAAACGGTGCAATGATAATAGTTGGTTAAAACTCACTAAGCCTCGGCGACCGTATGGGATCGACGCTTCATTGGCGGACATCGCCGATGCCGTGCCCGAATTTATGGGTAGTGTCATACTTATGGAACATATCTTATAAACTTATGATATCAGTAACACTAGGGAAATCAAGGTTCATTAGAAGTAGTTTGGTTCAGTTCTTCTCAAGGTTTGGGTCTTGGGCTAACTCTTAGCCATTAAGCCTATTAAGAACATCCTACTGTATACCTGTAACGTTTATAATTAACTTCTAATTAAGTATCGTTTAATTAAAATTGAAAGTTGCAAAATTACTGGTTAAAAAAAGAAATGACTTCAAGGAGATGTTTTATTTGAGTGGGCACCTACATAGATTTCAGATCCTTAAAACATCCCGGGCAACGCCGGGTTTCTTAGCTAATGCAGATTTGATAAGAAACACATTTTCGTTCATATCTTAGTAACGCTTAATGTAGTGTAGATATTTCATCTTGGGAGAACTACTTCATCCAACCAGTAAAACCCAAACTTTGTCACAGGCTGCGGTTCGATCCTGTGCATAAGCCTGGATCTGATCCACTGCAAACCACTTACTGCAGGGCCACTTTAAATTAAAGAAGTTTATTTGTATCAGTGGCAAATAGAGATAAAAGGGAGTGAGGTATCAGATGTCAGCAAAGAGGGTACAAAGAGGGGAGTAAAGGGCTTTGCTCAAAGAGGGTATAAAGAGGGGGTGTTGAAGCTAGCAGCTTTGGCAAGGCATTTTTTTGAGTTCTCGCTTTTCTTCTTTATTTATTTGTTATATTTTCCTCCCAACATCCGGTTCGCCGTATTTTGACCAATAAGATTGCGGCGAAAGATGCGCGCGCACACCCGAAGCTTAGAGGAAAGCTTTCCAAGCGAGAACATTCGAACCAAGCTTTCAACTCGGCCTCTTCCTACCCCCTTTGCTTGGCTGAAGTGTTCTCGCTTTGGAAGTCTTTCTCTGCACTCTAAAATCTTGAAGCGATATCGCTGTTTGGAAACTCGCTCTCGCAAATCGCTTCGAATATCGCTCTCATGAAAACGGGGCTTTATTGGTTGAAATACGGCGAACCGAATATTAAGAGGGAAATATAACCTAAGGTTTAAAGAGTACAGCGAGAACTCCCACAATGCTTTGCCCAAACTGCTAGCTTCACCTTCTAATATCTTTGATGTTAGGTATAAGCGTGTTTAATTTTGAATTAAATATTGTGAGCCGTTCCTGAATGTAGTTCAATATCAGGACGACTCGTGGCGAAGTCGGGCAAGCCCGTTAAACTTCGCCCAGTTGCAAAAATCGAGTTTATATCGAAGGGTACCAATGGAACCCGATCAGATATTAAGCTGATCAGAACAGATACTACACTTGATCTTAGCCAAAAGGCCGAGAAGCGACATTAATTATACGGCTAATTAAGCTTAAAAATTTAATTAATTAACGCTTATTAATTAACTAAATATGGAAAGCCATTAGTCCGGTTAGGGATAAGAGACGGTTTAGCCGAAAGATAAAGTTTATATATTTAAAAATAAGCAAGAATGACTTTGTTTATCTAACGAGAATAGAGGTTTTCAAAATATCCGGTTTTTTAGGGGGCTAGAACTAATGAGGCCTGTTATCCTTTCGTGTTTCTTTAAGTAAATAAATTCCTGCTCAAATTCCGATAGAAAATGGAGCAAAAGCTTACAAAGAGGATGAAAATGAAAATCAAGTGATTATTTATCGATTCTGCTATTAATTATAAGACCAATCTACATAGTGATACATCCTGGAAATACAGACTCAGAATTGTTTTAAAATTCGATTTAATTTCGTAGACTCCATAGATAATTTGATATTTGCACCTCCAACCAATCGCGTAACGCCCTGCCTTCTTGTTAACAAAATTCACGTGGCTCACTCTACATCTCGCGCCATGATTGAAATATCGCATGGCCAATTTTTATAAAATCTCGCGCTAAATTTCATTCGAAATGGAGCACGTGGCACGGGAATTTTTTTTTAACAAAAAGGCATAGAGTTTCACGATTGGTCGGAGGTGCAAATTTCAAATTATCCATGAAATATAATTTAACTAATTTGAATTTTAAAATCATTCAAATGTATTCCCTGGATGTTTCCCTGTGGAGTTAGATTTTATAATTATCCTAGTAGAAGAATCAATTTAAAAAAATCAATTGATTTTTCTTTTCAACCTCCCTTTAAAGTAGCGCTAATTTCTGTTTAATAGAAACGTTCTTAGAACCTGTATTCTCAAGGTGGAATGTGCTGGAGTTATTTGTGTGACCCCTTTACTCGTTAAAAATTTACAAAAAAACAGCTTGGCATCAGGTCAGGTTAACATTAATTGAATTCTAATTCTTTTGGACTTTACAAGCTGTTTCTGAACAAACACCCAAATCTCCCTTCGAGGGCTAAACTGGATGTGCTTCCCAGCTCTTATATAATCATTAGTATATCATAAACTCCATGGGGTCAAAGGATATTTGCTAAGAGTAGAGCTCGGCATTTTCTATCCATTATCCACAAATTGGTGGATAACCGATTATTTATAAACTAAGTTGTTTATTGTAATACGATTTAACATGTAAGTTCTGTGGATAATTTTCGAGTATGGATAAAGATAAAATAACATGGATAATGGATAGATAATTCCGAGCTCTAGCTAAGAGCACTAATACTTTATAAAAGAACTAACAACAAAGGCACCATGGGTTGATCATCGTTACATTTTTATTAAGGTTCTAGCCGCAATTTTAAAAGATGGCGGCAAATCGAGCCGTAAAAGCCATAAAATCCGTATATAGGATATAGGAAACCAGTGTTCTAAATATTAAAGAAGTCGGTTGAAATGCACGGACGTTTTTCCATAGAGAAAATTTAGGTTTCATTTCTGGCAGCCGTTTTAAAATATGGTGGCAAATCGAATCGCAAAAGCCATAAAATCCGTCTATAGGATATAGGGAACCAGTGCACTAGATATTAAAGAAATATCGGTTGAAATGCACGGACGCTATTCCATAAACAATATTTTTTACATTTCTGGCCGCCATTTTTTAAGATGGCGGTGGTTTGGAAAAATCTTTCTTAGTGCCAGCCGACTACTTAAGTAACATCTCTGCAAAAATTCAACCTTCTAGGGTAAGCATTTTGAGCTGGGCGCCAGTCCTGTTGGTGGCGTCCCTAGTGGCGGATTTTTCGTAAACAGAAATCATCGCCTACTGTTATCTTTATGATTACCTGCTCTAACGCGACTTGACGAAGGAAGGAAATCACAGTAGGCCATAATTAAATTTTATTCCGGTTTGGAGAAGAAACATTTAGATGAAGGTGGCGCTGCAATGTCTTCGATTTGGAGAGAAAGAAAATAAGCCTCTACGGTAGACCAATACTTATTGGTCTACCGTACTTATGTATTATAGGGAATGATATAATCGATCAAGCCTTTCCCCTGTCCCTTCAAACCCTGAAGTAGCTCTAGAACTACTCCATAGCAAAGGGAGAACAGACACTGATACTCGAACCCAACGTAAAAAGTCAGACCAGTTGTCAGTGACGTTAATGAAAAATTACCTTCCTTGAACACCGGGCTTTTCATGGTAAAGAAAAAGTGACTTCGCCATAGCCGCCTCTCGAGTTGAGCTCCCATCTGATGGGTTTTCAAAGTGGCGCGTGCGCATAGACATCACAAACATATTCACAAATAAAAGAGGTAGTGTTAGCGGAATTTCTTCAAAAAATCTTTTATTTTAGACAACCTTTGGTTTTCCGTAAATTTCAAGCTTCTAAAACTGTTCTACGAAAAAATAATTACTCCTTGTTCAAACTATGGCGAGAAAATTATTTAAGTAGTTGTTGATTACCATTTATTAATAAATTAAGCTTCATGTAACGAAACTTACTTTTCACGTGGTATGACTATAATTTTTCATGTCTAAGTTTATATTTATTTAATTTAATTTGTGTTGACTAATTAAATATATAAATTTAATTAATATTGTGTAATTGGTATATAGCTTTCGGTCTTGGTTAGCCCCAAAATGTAATACGACTACATGGGATGTTTATTAATCCACTCGTGGACTATAATTTTATCGAGTTTGGTTTTCTTAATTAATTAGTTAATTAGCGTTAATTAACGAAATATTTAAGCTTAATTAACCGTGTGATTAGTATCGCTTCTCGGCCTCTTGGCTAAGATCAAGTGTAGTATCTGTTCCGATCAGCTTAATATTTGATCGGGTTCCATTGGGACCCTTCGATATTAACTCGATTTTTGAAATGGGGCGAAGTTTAACGGGCTTGCCCGACTTCGCCACGAATTGACCTGATATTGCACTACATTCAGGATCGGCTCACACCCTCAATAATAAAATCAAAATTAAACACGTTCAAGTAAAACTGTGAACATAGGATGGTCAAAATTTGTGTAACGGTCTGCTACTGGTGTTAGTACGACCTAAGTATCGCTTAGTAGAACGTGCAGGGTTTGCTACAGGTCAGGGAAAACCTGGAAAAGTCAGGGAATTTCTAGCGAAATGAACCAGAAAGGTCAGGGAAATTTAATTATTTCAAAAAAGTCAGGGGATTTCAAGCAAAATGGACCAAAAAGGTCAGGAAAGTTTAACTATTTCAACAAAGTCAGGGAATTTCAAGCAAAATGGACCAAAAAGGTCAGGAAAGTTTAACTATTTCAACAAAGTCAGGGAATTTCAAGGAAAATGGACCAAAAAGGTCAGGGAATTTAAACGAAACTGTTTACTAAGCTCACCCCTTGGGTCTAAAAACGTCATGGAAAATCGTAGAAAAATGTCAGGAAAAGACCTTTTAAACTCTGGGAATTTGAATCTGAAAATTTCGTGGCAAACCTGACATAGGTTTAGTTTTATCATATATATACGATATCTATGGGTAGCTCCGAGATGGCTAGGGCGAGAGCCCACCCTCAAAATCGAAGATTGAGTCATTTAGGCCTTTTTATATCTGCCCACTCTCCGCCCCACCGATCGAAAGTCGTTCATTGTATAACGACGGCCTTGTTTAGTGCCGCACTATACTTTCCTACTGGCCCTTCATGGTTTCCAGAATGAAACATTAAAATTTTGTAGTACCAACACTAAAGACAAATAATAGAAGGTTGTTCGATCATTTAGCCCTTGCGAAGTGTCCATGTAGTAGAGTAGAGTTTTCGATGTTGAAAAAGGAGGTTGGAAACCTTTAGTTCTGGAACATACAAGGGGGTTGATATATTGCCGTACTCTCAGGATACAAAAAGACTACAGCGCAGGCGCCAAAAAGCGAAATGGAAGGAACGGTTTTAACCCCTGTTGTCTGCCTCTTAGTTACACCAAAATTGTCTATTTGGTGTTAGTGGCAAGACCTAAGCGTCCTAAACTGGATGATTCGTAACGTTTTTTCTTTTTGCTCAAGGGTTTGTGATTAACTTACTTTTCACGTGGTATGACATAATTTTCGTGTTTATTTTTCTTATTTATTAAATTAAATTTAATAAGCGTTGACTAATTAAATATATAATTTTAATTAATATTGTGTAATTGGTATCGCTTCCGGTCTTGGTCGGTCCCAAAATGTATTACGACTCCATGAGGTTTGGGTTTCCGTTTAATAATCCTTTCATGGACTATAATTTTGCGCGTTTAATTTTCTTATTTAATTCATTAATTAGCGTTAATTAATGAAATATTTAAGTTTAATTAGCCGTGAAATTGGTATCGCTTCTCGGCCTTTTGGCTAAGATCAAGTGTAGTATCTGTTCTGATCAGCTTAATATCTGATCGGGTTCCATTGGGACCCTTCGATATTAACTCGATTTTTGAAACTGGGCGAAGTTGAACGGACTTGCCCGACTTCGCCACGAGTCGACCTGATATAGCACTATATTCAGGACCGGCTCACACCCTCAATAATTAATTCAAAAATAAACACATATTTAAAAGATGTAACTAACAAACGCCATTAAGTATAGAAGACAAATCAAGTAACCCTTACTGGCGAATAAGAAATTTAACCATTGAATTTTGGTCAGTTGTTAAATCCAACTTTGGTGTATTTTTGACATTCATGTCTCAAGGTTGCTTCGCTATACTTATTTATACAATACTAACACTAACCTTTTCGGGTTCATGAAAATAGAGAATAATATTTTATGTTTTCTGTTTTGTTTTTATTTGTAGAGAGGACCCACGCCGCCAAATATGTCCGATTTGCCAACAGACAGAATTGAGAGCGGACAACACCAACAAATGCACTAATTGTAGCCGAGGATGTTGTCCAAACTGGGGCATTTCCGTTCCAACCGGTTATCCCAGGGTAAGTGTGAACTCGCCTCTCCTATATGGAGTGTATTTAAAGGACCAGTCTTATTTAAACAGTAAATTTTTTAAAAATTCAGGGAATACATACAGCTAATAGGAATCATTGTTTAGCCATTTTCACTCATCGTATCTAGGCAGCTTTTATTTTGTGGGAATGACTAATTTAATCTATCGAATAATCTATCTCGCTGACCACGCTCTGCTACCAATCAATGAAATGCTAATCACATGACATTATTCTAGCAATCGCTGAAGTTGACGTATAATCACAATCTAAAAACAAAGGCTTAACGAATATTCAATGTATTATCAGAAGTAGGATAAGGGACTAGAAATTTTGGGGTAAACAAATTCTTCACTTGGCGAAAGTGGATATTCTTGATTACACACCAACGGTTGGCCCTTCGGTAGCGGTTTCTAAGTTTTCCCTCCAAAACGTGAGACGCTCGCGGTGGTAGACGGCCGAACTAGATTCAAGCACCCACGTCCGTGTTTCCCGGCTTTTGGTTGAGGGAAGGTGGTAGGAAATGTTTTTGGAACTCGACCAATTTTTTGCTCTCTAGTGTAGGCGCCATGGAAGCGGCATAAAATTCTCAAATTCACTATAGTGCCAGGATTTACTACCAACGCTAGAGCTCTTTAATTTTAGTCTCATCCTACGTCTGGTATTATTAAGCACGTTACAATTTTTTTTTAATTCAAAACAAGGCTTAGGGAGTATTTAATTTAGACCCTAGCAGCAACGGACTTTTTTTCTCTAATGGTTTATTACCGTCTGAAGGATTATTTTTTTTTAATCACTACTAAGTTTCCAAAACTTCATTTAAAAGGGAATTGCTTGGGAAATTGTACCAAAAACTTCTTACTTAAATCCTCTAAGCCGCCCGACTGCCTCCCCGTTTAATCCCGATATTAAATCTTTATGAAACAAGAAAAGCTGGTAAAAGTTATAACCTTTTGCAGAGATAAAAAAATTGTATCGAATTTCTAGGTTTATTTCTCTCTCTTTTACAAAGGCCGTACGTCCTCAATTTTTATTGATAAATCAGCGCGTTGCCCTTAGCAACGGATCGCGCCATCCTACGAATACTAAATAATTTTTCGGTCACCTTGTGTATGTATGTAATATTTCTAGCAATACTCATGTGGGATGCTTTTTAGATTCCTTGGATAAAGGGATTGTGCAAAACTTCCAAAGATACGTGTAAATGAAAGGCCGTATTGATTTCATCGTAACCCTATCATACTTTCTATGTAGGTCAAGGGGATATTTTGGATTCTTTTTCAAAAGGCTGGAGGGGCGTTTGCTAGTGACTTAAAGTGGCGACCCGTGACATTAAACTATTTTGTTACGAGCTTGGAGTTGTTAGCAGATCTTTTCCCAACCAGTTCGTCACCAAGTCTAATTTTCGTATACCCGATCTTACACAAGAGTTTTGTTACGAGCTTGGGGTTGTTAGCAGATCTTTTCCCAACCAGTTCGTCACCAAGTCTAATTTTCGTATACCCGATCTTACACAAGAGTTTCGGACACAAACGTCCTTGTAAACTCTATAATAGGTGATTATATAAAGTATTTGGAATTTGGTCTTGCTGAACTTGTTGAAAAGTAAGAAATTGTCATCACGTTATGACGCTACTTCCGGATTTTCAGGCATTTGCGCCGCAATTTCTTACGTGACGTGAGTCTCGTGATTTATTGTTAAAGGAATGGCGACGTGATTTAAACATTATCTCAAATCTAAAGAAAACCTTACTTTTTTGAGAGTTTAAACTCTTCTGATTCCAAAAATATGCTTGAATAATATTTAATTATGAGGGAAAACACAGAGGGAAAACTTGAAATTTGGGGGACAAAGGCAAATTTGCGGAGAAGATTTTTGGCGGGGTTTTCTCCTTGATACGTCACTCACGGCATCTCGCGGAAAAGCCAAGCGCGAGACTCCCGAGTCTACTAATGCGGCTCGCGCGCGAATCTGAATAAATTAGGCTTAACGCGGCGCGGCGACACTAACAGGCGCGTCACGTGAGCGACATCTAGAGTGAAAATTTCCCCTTACTACGTCATCAAACGAAAGAAAATCTCAACTAGGCCTTTTCCAAACACAAAACTTTGATTGCAATTTAATAAATTGCTACGAAACCAAATAAAAAAGTAAACATATCATAATAAACTAGATTTTTCAAGGATTTTTTTCGCATTTTTAGTTTGAGGATGACGAAAATTATGTCACTAACACTTTAAGCTTTAAATAAAGAATGCACGTGAGGAAATTTGTTTTCAAGCTATCCTATAACGTGAAAACTAATTTCCTCACGCGCATTCTTTATCCATGATCTTACGATTCTGAGCGCGAGCTTCATTTTTCCAGGCTAGAAACGTCACTCGTGACGATTTGTTATATTTTTCTTTTAGCTCCTCCTACTTTATATATTTACCTATTGTACAAACTCTTTCGCAGCTCGGAACCTTCAACGAATATTTTCATAAGTACTTCTTCACCAAACACGTTTTTTCTTGTACACAATCTTATCCAATAGCTGTACGAATCGCGCGCGAAGATGCAAAGGTACGCTGTGAAGGTTATAATTGTACCATCCTTTTCAATCCCAATAGCTCTTCGGAGATAGCTTACCTTTTCTCAACCAGTTCCTCACCAAACGTGTTTTTCGTGTATCCTACCTCCACTAACTAACTAACACACACACAAACATACACCCAAGACGATTCATAAGTCCGTTCGTTTTCGAAAATTACAAGTAGATAAGAAAAATTAAACCCAATTTCAAATTCACTCTCAAATCCCCCAAAATCGGTGGTACCGAATAATTGCGGAAGGAAAGCGTGGTACCTCAATCCCTAATTTTTGAAGCCGGGCTCGGTCGCCACCCCAGACCAGGGTTTTGAGAATTTAATTAGATCGAGTGCGCTTTCCGCTTTGATAAAAAATTCGGTTTTCGGTTCAGAATTAAATTTTGTGGGACTATAGGCGCGTCGATCCTCGAATCTTTTGTCTGTTCGGGAGTCTAACAGGGTTTCTACAAGACCTGGAATACCCGAAAATATCACGAAAATTTTAATTAACCAAAAAAATGTCAGTGAAAAGTCAGGGTAGTTGAAAATAAGGTGAAAAGTCAGGGTAGTTGAAAATAAGGTAAAATGTAGGTGAAAAGTCAGGGTAGTTGAAAATAAGGTAAAATGTAGGTGAAAAGTCAGGGTAGTTGAAAATAGGCTAAAAAAGTCAGTGAAAAGTTATTGAAGTTGAAAATAGGCTAAATAAGTCATATCAGTGAAGATTTATTGAAGTTGAAAATAGGGTAAAAATCAGCGGCGCCGATAGCAAATTTTTCCAGGGGGGGGGGGCTGGGGCTCATGATTTGTGATTTTAGAAATAACGGCTGTAAATTTTTTATCATAATTGTATATAATTAAAGATTGTTTTGAAGTAGTGGGCATCAACTTAAAATAATAAATGAAAACGCTGATAAATTCTCATTGACGCCAGGTGGGGTGCTTCTTTTATACATTCCAATGATATTATGCTATGGGTAATTAAATGTGAACATTGGACATTTTAAGGCACTCAAGGAGAACAAAATTCAAGTTTTTGCCAAAAATTGATGCTTTATTTATTTGTTTTATGGAATGTATTTTTCCTAATATCGCTTTTATCGATAAAATTATTCACTAGAATATTAAGGGGAATGTTGTCAGCCAAACCTTTATAAATATGTAGTATAGCCAAGTTGTTTAACCTCAGTTGGCCCACAGTGTTCCGTAAATATGTTTTTAGCCTTTTTAAAGCGCTAAAAGATCTTTCTGCAGTGGCAGAGCTTACCGGTAACGTTAGCAAAATTCTTAAAAGCTTAGTTAGTTCTGGTAGCATGGTCTTAAGCGATTCGAGCTCAAGCAAAAACGAAAAGACATCAGCTAAATGACCAAGCGTTTTTTTTCAGACCTCGCAGCATCTAGAAGCATGTCTCTGTGTAACAACAGGCGCTTTTTGTCAAAGTCCGATCCATAGAAATTTGTTATAGTATCAGACCAGTTTATCTCTCTCTCTCATCTCATGCAGCTCGCGGCTAGCGCTAGCCGCTAAGCGGACTTAGAAATTTTTTCCTGGCCTTGTTGGCCCTTGAGTCCACACAGCCCCTGACTCCCTGAGCCCCCATGCCCCATTAGGTCACCCAAATTCCAAGGGGGGCTCTGCCCCCCCCCAGAATTTCCCCAGGGGGAGCCCGGGCCCCGGAGCCCCCCCAGGATCGGCGCCGCTGGTAAAAATGTCGATAAAATTGAAAATAGGCGAAAGTCTTTAATTGAAATTGAAAATAGCATAAAGTAAGGAATTGAAAGTGAAAATAGCATAAAGTAAGGAATTGAAATTGAAAATAGGATAAAGCAAGTAAGGAATTGAAATTGAAAATAGACCAAAGTTAAGAATTTGGAAGTAGGACAAAGTAAGGAATTGAACTTGAAAATAGGTCAAAATTAGGTCAGAGAAAAGTCAGGAAAATTTAGAACATGCCAAAAAGGTCCGGGAAATTGAAAATATTCCAAAAAGATCAGGTAAAAGTCTTTGAAATTTAAAATTTTCCAACAAGGTTAAGGAAAAGTCCAGGAAATTTAAAATAGGCCGAAAAGATCAGGTATAATCAGGGAAATTGTAAATTGACCAAAAAGGTTGGGAAACTTCGGGAAAATTGAAAATTAACCCAAAATAAAAGAAAGTCAGAGAAATTTTGAATACTCGGGATATAACAATATTGAAATAGCAGTTCCTACATTTTTCCCAAAAATATTAGTAACACTATAGTTCTCTATGCTAAATATTGAATAAGCTACTGAAGATTGTCAGGGAATTTCATTCCTTAAATTTTGTAGGAACCCTGTATCAGATATATTCGGCGTGGCCGCGTTGGTTTCTTGAGGGGGGGAAGGGGAAGGGGTTGCAAATCGCCTAGCTTTAAAGATATTAAAAGACGAAGCGCGTTAATTTCTAGAACAGCGTTTGCAAACTTTAAGGAATCCAGGTGTAGGTGTTCCCGGCAGGTCTTACTCGAAATTGCTTAGTAAATGAGATGGTTTTCGTATGTGCAATATTGATTTTCTTTTAAAACCGCGCGAGCGCTACTGTTCGCTATTAACAGAATTGAATTCTTACTTGGGTTTGCTTGTATTAGTCTTGGAGTAAATAATGTAGGCATAGTATACCTAAACAAATAATACCAGAAGGGGATAATAGAAGAAAGATGACACTCTGTATCCTTTTAAAGGGAGGGTGAAGTAGAAAATCAAGTGATTTTTTATCGATTCTTCTACTAATTATAAGACCAGCCTGCATAGTGAAACATTCAGGAAATACTTCCAAATGATTTTAAAATTCAAATTAGGTTCAGATTTTAAGTATAATAATAAGGACTGCCGACCAATCGCGTAACGCCCTGCCTTTTTGTTAACAAAATTCTCGTGGCACGTTCCGCGTTGAATGAAATTTATCACGAGATTTGATAAAATTAGGCGCGCGACGTGACAATCGTGGCGTGAGACATGGAGCGTGCCACGAGAATTTTGTTAATAAAAAGGCAAGGCGTTACGCGATTGGTCGGAGGACCTTGTTTAAAATTATCCTTAAAATCTGAACCTTATTTGAATTTTAAAATCATTCGGAAGTATTTCCTGAATGTTTCACTTTGCATACTGGTCTTATAATTAGTAGAAGAATTGATAAAAAATCACTTGATTTTCTACTTCACCCTCCCTTTAATGCTTTAGTTATGTAACGCATTCTTCCCAGGCTCACCCTTTTAGTTTGCTTTCCGCTCATCAAACTACAAATGGGCATCGCATAGTAAGGTGAATTCTATTATTGTTTGGCACTAAATCCCCAGCAATCATCCCACAAACCTCGTCTTGACGTGGGACAAAAATGCACAAGCGCGTCTTGCCAAATATTTCAACGCTAATAGAGTAATGATGAGGGAACTATTTATCGCGTATGTGATTCGTTTTAGTAACCTTGCTCTAAATGTAAAGAGATATTGGGAAGAGTGACGTTACCCCGCTTTGTGGTACACTTCTCTCGAAGAGAAGTATTATATACTTCTGATATTACTTAGGCGCTCGTGTGTATATTTCAGAGAGTGCTTTGTTCATAAGTACAGTGATAATTTTATTAGAAATGTTACATGATAAGTATGACACTACCTATACTTCGTAATGTTACTAAGAGACTTACAGCTCGAGATAACTAGTTCGAGAACGACGGAAGCGAGATTTGAAGTCCTACACTCGGTTAGTTAATTTTGCAGGACTTCCATCTAGTTCCTATTTAGTCTGAATTGCTAAACCTTTGACAGCGTCTCACCAGGCGTCTTCGCCTTACTTCGAATCTATGACTTACGTCACTTCAAAATTACAAGCTCCAATTTGTAACCAGTGGCAAACTTATTATGGAACATATCTTATGAACTTATGGTACAGTGGGTTCTATGCGTGATTTTGAGCCGAAAATGTTTTTTGACATTTTGCTCTGAGGGTCACCGTTTACGAGTCATGATTATTGTGTTTTAGGGATGACCCCTTAATTAAATTAGAAATCATTGTATACTACATCACTATCACCCCTCAATCGAATGGATTCTGATGAGGACACCACCACCCATATAACATACAATTTAGATCATGGACACCGTATCGACGGAACCATTCAACCAAACACAACAGCAAATGCAGCTAGTGGGACAGAAACTATTCCAAACTGTCACGGGCCAGCAACGTCGCTAAATCCACAAAAACCAAGCGAGCCGACAACCCATATCCATCACGACATAGATACCGGACCAAGACGCTCAACTCGCATACATAAACCGCGCGCGATATTTAGTTTATAGATAAAAAAAAAAAAAAAAAAGGGGGGGAAATGATGTTGGGATCATAATAGACCTTAAATAATAGACTAATAATAGACTTAACCGATAGATTAATAATAGACATAAAAGACAATACTGATAAGGAAATAGGTGATAAGCGAACTTTCATGTAGAGTGAAGTTAACGACGATGGTAGTTCGGCCTGAGATAACAACATGACAACTTAGAATCAATACCACGCGTGTAATCTTTTATCAGTAATAAATGTTTTAATATTATCACGTTGCTTCGCTTAATCCAATCCTTAACAATTGTCTGCTCAGTTTCTTACTTAAATTTAAGGAATCATCCCTAAAACACACTAATCATGACTCTTAAACTGTATTGGCCTTTTGGTCAAAATGCTGAAGGTCACCGTTTACGAGTTACGATTCGGGTGTTTTAGGGATGACCCCTTAATTGAATTAACCATCGTATTTTAGTTTCTTACTTAAATTTAAGGGGTCATTCCTAAAGCACGCTGATAATTACTCGGAAACGCTACTGCCCACTTGGTCAAAATGTCTAAGAACTTTTTCTGTTCAAAATCTCCTGTACATTTTTTGATTTTACAACCATTTTTTGAACACCCTGTATTTAATCAAATTCCTGTTCTAACTACTAGTTCTTAGTGTTGGTTTGTTGCCCCCAAGTTTCATCAAAATCTCTATGAAGTTTAACATTTGAATTTTGAATTTCATTAACCACACGTAGATATTAATATTACGAATTCGTAAGTTTCTTGTTTTCCATCTTAAATGGCGACAATCGAATACTTTGATCTTGGAATTATGGATTTAAGGCTTAATTGATTTTATCAATAATTCTAATCAAGGCCACTAAAAGCCGTCTAAGTGCTTGGTAAGTTAGATATATTTTGCAATTAAATAGTAGCTTTAATCTTAAATATACGAAACGTAACTTCAAATTAATACCAGAAGTGAGATGAGACCAGAAGTACTGAGCTAACCAAATTCTTCACTCGGCGAAAGTGAATATTCTTGATAACACACCAACGGTTGGCCCTCTAGTGGCGGTTTCAGAATTTCCCCTCCAAAACGTGAGACGCTCGCGGTGGTAGACGGTCGAACTAGATTCCAGCACCCGCGTCCGTGTTCCGCGGCTTTAGGTTGAAGGGAAGGGGGTAGGAAATGTTTTTGGAACTCGGCCAATTTTTTTCTCTCTAGTTTTAGCCCGTGGGAAGCGGCATAAAATCCTCAAATTTGTTCACTAGTGCCAGGATCTACTATCAATGCTAGAGCCCTTCACTTCTAGTCTCATCTCACTTCTGTTAATACTTATATATTTGGGTATCAAAGTGCATTTGTTAAAGGCATAACTGACTGATTTATCAAAAATATAGTGCAAAATTTCTTTGAGTATCATTTCAAATATTTTTATTTCTTATTTGTTTAGTTAATTAATTTGCGTTAATTAATTAAATAAATATTTAGCCTTAATATTACTTTTGATTCTTGATTATTAAGAACGATAAAAAGTTTCCTTTAAAATTTTATCAACTCGAGAGACTAAGAGAGGTTACTTATTTAGTTAATTAACAACCGTTAATTAATTAAATATTTAAGCTTAATTAACCGTCTAATTAGTATCGCTTCTCGGCCTATGGGCTAAGATCAAAGTGTAGTATCTGTTCTGGATTTGCATTTTTTAGTTTTTAACGCGACTTCTTCTAGTGTTTTTTAAATTTTTTAGTGACGCTGCCTTTGCACGGTAAAAAGTAACGAGTCGGGACAAGTTCTCTCGCGATTCAGAGGTGACGACAGCAGTGATGGCGGGTGCCACTGCTGATCGGAAAAAAACGGGGCGGTTGACGGAGGCGGACTTTAGTTACGCGGAAGTTTTATACGCGATCTACGCAGCGGCGCCGATCCTGGGGGGCTCCGGGGCTCGGGCTCCCCCTGGGGAAATTCTGGGGGGGGCAGAGCCCCCCTTGGAATTTGGGTGACCTAATGGGGCATGGGGGCTCAGGGAGTCAGGGGCTGTGGACTCAAGGGCCAACAAGGCCAGGAAAAAATTTCTAAGTCCGCGCTTAGCGGCTAGCGCTAGCCGCGAGCTGCATGTGATGAGAGAGAGAGAGATAAACTGGTCTGATACTATAACAAATTTCTATGGATCGGACTTTGACAAAAACCGCCTGTTGTTACACAGAGACATGCTTCTAGATGCTGCGAGGTCTGAAAAAAAACGCTTGGTCATTTAGCTGATGTCATTTCGTTTTTGCTTGAGCTCGAATCGCTTAAGACCATGCTACCAGAACTAACTAAGCTTTTAAGAATTTTGCTAACGTTACCGGTAAGCTCTGCCACTGCAGAAAGATCTTTTAGCGCTTTAAAAAGGCTAAAAACATATTTACGGAACACTGTGGGCCAACTGAGGTTAAACAACTTGGCTATACTACATATTTATAAAGGTTTGGCTGACAACATTCCCCTTAATATTCTAGTGAATAATTTTATCGATAAAAGCGATATTAGGAAAAATACATTCCATAAAACAAATAAATAAAGCATCAATTTTTGGCAAAAACTTGAATTTTGTTCTCCTTGAGTGCCTTAAAATGTCCAATGTTCACATTTAATTATCCATAGCATAATATCATTGGAATGTATAAAAGAAGCACCCCACCTGGCGTCAATGAGAATTTATCAGCGTTTTCATTTATTATTTTAAGTTGATGCCCACTACTTCAAAACAATCTTTAATTATACGCAATTATGATAAAAAATTTACAGCCGTTATTTCCAAAATCACAAATCATGAGCCCCAGCCCCCCCCCTGGAAAAATTTGCTATCGGCGCCGCTGGATCTACGATGTTTACGGGCCAAAGACGGTGGATGCGATTCAACCGGCAGGACGTGGCGTGTTCTTGATCACTTTTGTGGACTTGAAAAACGCGACTAAGGCCTTTGAGCTAGGAAATATCACGGTTCAGGGCAAGGTATGCCCTTTGACTAGTCTTGATGACAGCGGACGATGAATCACCATCAAGAACTTACCACGGTGGTTGCAATGGGACTCGGTATGTTCTTCACTTGCCGAGTATGGAAAAGTTTTAAGTCATCGTTTTGAAGAATACGAGGACTTTCCGGGAGTAAAAACGGGTACACGTCTAATAAAAATTCAGATGGTAAAATCCATACCAAATGTACTGGTGTTCTCTAAAGTACATCGTGCCTTAGTATTTTATAATGGCGTTGAAAAACGCTGCTTTAAGTGTCATGAACTAGGACATGCAAAGAAAGATTGCCCGCAGAACCCAGCTAGGCCGGCTAATAATCCGGAACAAGTCATCGACAGTAATCAGTTTCCACCACTGGACGCAGTTTCTGGTGAGGAAAAGCTGGTGCAAGTTGGGCCGGTGTCCACTGCTGTGGATGCCGACATCCAGTCAAACGAATCCAGCACGGATTCAGTTAAAGAAGACGAAAGTTTCAAGGACGGAACACTCGTCATCGACGAAAAATCAGTATCTCCAGTAGCCTCAAAGTCAAGTACCAGTGACGAGTCATTCGAAATCACCACAGATAGTAATGGAACCTCCTCAACGCCGAAAAAGAGGAACTTCGCGACCACGGCCAAGAATAACATACCGACTACCGGTAGTCCACGCAAAAGACAAGCAACCCAGCAGGACTCTACACGCCAGCCGAAAGTTAAAAGAACGTAATTTTAATCTTAAATAACATTTTTATGACTATTTTAAAGATAGGTACTTTAAATGTAAACGGACTTAAAGATAAAAGTAAGCAAGAATATTTAATATCTTTGTTTTTGGGTGAACAATTAGACATTCTAATGCTACAAGAAACTCATTTAAGACATTCGGATAATTGGAATTTAATAAGGAATAGGTTTTTAAATTGTACCATTTTTTATAGTAGCGCACCCTCGCCTTTTTCCTGTGGAGTAGCTATTATTGTAAAAAATAAGCTTAAAGATTGTGTTAAAAATATTCGAACCGATAATGAGGGTAGAGTTTTGAGTCTATATTTTAAATTTGGTAGTCGTAGTATAAGATTATTAACAATTTATGCCCCGTGCAAGCCTAGAGCGAGAAGACTGTTCTTTAATAGCCTTTTCGAGTTTTTTGATGGAAAATATGACGAGGTTATATTAGGAGGGGATTTTAATTGTGTAGAAAACCCTGTATTAGATCGCATCGGTGCGGGGATAGCTAACGACCTCAGTGTGAAAGAACTTAGCCTTATAACAAGTGATTATTTATTATTAGATATATTTAGGCTGTTACATCCGTTCAAAATCCAATTTACTTGGCGTTCCACATCATACCAAGCTAGATTAGATAGAATCTATGTATCCGATTCTAAGGCACTGTCATTTAATAAAGTAGAAATAATGAAAGTAGGCAGTAATAGTGTAACTATATCAGACCATGATTTAGTCGCCATTAGCCTAGAGGTAACGGAGTCACAAACAAGGGGCGGAGGAATCTGGCGCATGAACAAGCAGTTACTGAAAGAGGTACAAATAATGGATGAGTTAAAACCCCTGTTACAGAGCAGTATTAGTAAGGTGCAAACGCCGGAAGACTGGGATCAAGCAAAGCTAGAGATAAAAACAATTCTACAAAACCGCAGCAAGGTATGGGCCGCAGAGAAGAGGCAACGCATGGCCTTTTTGAGGTGGGCAATTCAGAAAGTCAGTCGCGCAGCGTAACAGACATTAGAGGTAGTCGCGGCCAAGGATGAACTGCAGACGCTACTACAAGAAGAGTACCGCCGACAGTACCAAGACCGTCTTGAGACAAGTCAGGCTTGTTCACTTGCAAGCGAGACGACCTTCTCGGCGGAGTTCTATCGCAAGTATAGACGACCAAAAACCCGGGTGGAAATCCGTTCAGTCCTAGGACCTCAAGGTCTGACTTCGGAGGAAAAGGAGATAGAAATTACTTTTGTCAACTTCTATAAGCAACTATACACAGCGGGGACGACATCAGGTACGTTTCTGGAGAATCTAAAAGAATCGTTACCAAGAATATCAGATGATGAGACGGAAGGTCTGGCGGAACCCATTACGGATGCAGAAATGGATACGGCTCTACGCCACATGAACAGTGGGAAAGCACCCGGGAAGGACGGATTGCCTTTCGAATTCTACAAATTTCTTTGGAACAGCCTACGACCAAGACTTACAAGAATCTTTAATTCCATATTAACGACGCAACAACTACCCGATTCCTTCCAAGGCGGCGTAGTTACCTTATTGTGTAAAGACGAGACGAACAAGGAAGACCCTGCAAACTGGAGACCAATTACTCTCCTCAACTTTGATAGGAAGCTTTTAGCCAAAATCATTGAACTACGTATGTCACGAATAACCAAGCAACTAATCGGACCAACACAATCCTGGTGGTCGCCAACCTATATACAATTTGGTTATGTTAAGGGACATCATCACGAAATATAATGAGAGAGAGCAAGCCGGATACCTTTTGGCCACGGACTTTGAAAAGGCATTTGATCGATTGGACCACGATTACATCTGGACAGTCTTGGACGGTTTTGGATTGAGCGGAACCTTTATTTCCTGGTTCCAGACCCTATATACCGATAACACAAGTCAGTTACTGATCAACGGAAAGCTGAGCACACCATTCCCTATAAGAAGAGGCGTGAGACAAGGTTGCCCACTGTCTCCAGTACTCTTCTGCCTTGCACTTGAACCGGCATTACTAGCAATCAAGATTTCTCTACATATCCGAGGACTAAATAACCCGGGACGGTCCCAGACATGCGAAAAGTATATTGCACACGCCGACGACGCTAATATCCTACTGGAAGACGGACCATCGGTAGCAGAGGCGCTGAGGATTTTGGACGAATATGGGCAAACTTCGGGAGGCAAACTTAATGTACGTAAAACTAAACTAATGGTTATAGGCCGAGGTACGAGGGAAGATCTTCCCCGGGCGGTGGACATCCAACCCACCAAGGAACCCATTAAAATTATGGGCCTTTACTTCAATGGTCAAGGAATAGATAACAAAACGGTGCGAACCCTTCTGGAGAACTTTACCGTGTCATTCAAGGATTGGTCGAATCTACCCATGACATGGCGTGCGAAAGTCCAACTCGTTCGTCAAGTAGCCCTACCTAAGCTCACTTATGGCGTCCCATTTTTTAAGTTGAACGAAGAACAACTAACACACGTAACGAGACAAATTTTCCTGTTTCTTTGGGATGGACGCCAAGAAACCATTTCAAGAAAGACGATGTGTCTACCCAAAAGCGAAGGGGGCTTGGGAGTCCCGGACGTACTCTTGGAGATAAAAGCTCTCACTATAAGTCGATATTTGGCATGCCTGAAATCGGACCATCCAGTATCCCAAAGTGTTCTTTATAATCTCTCGACGGCTAGCAAATCCATCTTCAACGTCCCCTGGAATTCCTCGCAAGCCCACGCGGGTATGGTTCACAAAACGTATAAATGCATTAAAGACATGGCGTTAGTGATTCGACGGAAGGACAAAGATTTCGACTTTCTCTAAGCCACAAATAGCCAACTGAAACAATATCTACGACTGGATATCAAACCTAGAATCTGCGGTTTACACCCACATCTTAAGTGGAAAACGACGTTCGGAAGAATTTCGGACTCTCGTCTGGAAGGGTCACGCCGCGACTTGGCTTTTCGCATAGTCCACGACGCGCTACCAACAAGGGATGCACTAATAGCACGACATATCGGCAACTCAAGGCGCTGTCCAAGATGGCCAGCCAATGAGACGGCCATTCACGTGTTCTACGAGTGTGAAACAGCTAAACTACTCCGGAACCATCTCTGCCGCTTTCTGAAAATACACTTCCTGCAATGGAGGTCCATACTTTACCTCGCACCTCTACCGGTCCCTCGGAAGCAAGTAAGGATGCTCACCATTCTGATAACAGAAATTAACTTTCAAGTATGGAAGGCCCGAAATGCGGCGATCTTTGACAAGCGCTTTGACTCAGCGAAGGTGGTGCTACAGAGAGTACGGACCAATATCTTACGAAGAGTAATGCTGGACAGACGACATCTAACCCCTTTGCAATTCCGGGACCTCTGGGCTGATGACGACCTACCGGCTGTAGTGGGCACAGGAGATAACCTAAAACTACTTTTTTAGGGATTTATATCTTTAGTCAGTTAAACAGTTAATTTACACTTGGTTTTTAGCTCTGTCTTTGTTTTAATAGTATTTGTAGTTAGCACGTAAGGGCAGTAAAGCCATCTCTTTAAATTTCAAAATTAATTGCTTTAAATCTGTATAACAGACCAAAAATGATAGTCTTTATTTGAGCCGTTTTAACGTAAAAATTGCGTAATTTAAATTAATTTAACCGCAATTTTAAAATATCGTGACCTGATGTAAATGACCAGATTTATTTTAATAAAATAATTTAGTATCTGTTCTGATCAGCTTAATATCTGATCGGGTTCCATTGGGACCCTTCGATATTAATTAGATTTTTGGAACTGGGCGTAGTTGAACGGGCTTGCCCGACTTCGCCACGAGTCGACCTGATAATGCACTACATTCAGGATTGGCTCACAATCTCAAGTACACAAAGACGCGAAAAAGTAAGAGATAAGTGTAGAAAATTAATTGTTTGAAGTAACAGATATTCAAATTTTCATTTTTGAAGACGTGATTATAAAACATCAATTATTTTAAAAAATTTATTATCTTAGTTTTTTTCACCAAAATTCCTTAAGTAAAATATTTTATCCTTAAACATGTGCATCATTTTAAAAATAGAAAACGTATGCATTTTATTTTCTTTTTAAAATTTAGAGTTAGTTTGAGTATTCGGGCCTATAAAGAGAATAAAATGGGCAGAAAATTGTTGATAGCAGACAAAACAAGTTGGGAAAACCAAAATATTACCTCTCCGAGTCAAGTTATTTACCTAGACATAAAATTATTTCTCTATTTGAAGTTAAAATTTATGAATTATTGAAGCTGTATTCCAAGCATTGCGAATATACAGTAAAGCAGACGACATTTTACATCCAATAAATATAAATCTTGGACACACGGAAATCAGTCAATGGGGAAAAGAACAGGAAATGAAGTATATAATTTTTCGAGAGATATAACCTTTATGTGTTTCTAAAGGCGGAATTGTCTACGCTTTAGCAGTTTACCCTATATTCTCATAGCTACATTCACAACTGGTTTGCAGTATAAATACTACTGTCTCGTTTCACCTCAACGATATTCTTAGTTTGCCAACATGAGTGTTAACGTTAAAAATCACCAATACTTACTTGTGGTAAGACGCATAGAAAGTCAATGCTCACCATCACAATAATGAAAACTTCGAAGCTCTAACCCGATAACGATTAGACCTTTTACTTACCTAATTGCGACCATGATGCTTTCTTCTGTTATAAAATCTAAACCTGATTATTTCAGCGTGTAATTAACTTTCGGCTCACTCTGAACCGTTAATGTCCCTTCAATTCAGACACGAAAATCAAAACCCAAAGTTTACTTCACCTCTGGTCTCAATTATTTACTCTTTGGGTCACTAGGCCTATTGCGGATACTACTTGATTTACCCGACACAGTGCAGGCCTTAACTTTCTTTAGAAAATCACTAAACCAAGGATTATTCTATATACAGATATAGTATAGCTTAAGTAATATATAAACAGCCATTTCAAGTAATAATATTAAAAAATATCATTGGAATATCAAAATGAAACAGAGCTTTAAAGCTACAAAAGTACTAATGCATCGTAATTACGAAAAATATTTCCACATATTCACTTTATATAATGGAAAAAGTGAATATTAAGGTTCTGTAGGATTTTTTTACACATCAAAACGAAAATAACTGCTAACGCAGCGCACTAGTGTAACATCGGACGGACACACACAGACAAAAACATAGACTGCTTTTGAACTCTTTCCGTATTAATTTTGATTTGAGAAACAAGATTATCTTAAATAATAAAATAAATATAATTCATATAAAATATTTTCTTCGTTAGTTATTCGCCTTATTGAGCGTTACATCGTTTTAAAAAAGAACAAATAAACATTCTTGAGAGACTTGACTAATATTGACGTTTGAATTGAAGGATACGACTGTTTTTTCGCCTTACTCAAATAGGTAGTATATAAGGGTTTCGAATTGCAGGTATGGATAAGAACAGCGCAATTGCGTGAACCTTTGGTGGAAGCCCCACCTTAGGGAGGCCAGACGTTTCTCGTAACCCTGGCCGATCGCCGCGTATGTCTTAACCACAAGGATGATGATGGAGTAGAAGCCAGGTGTACAGACTGGTGTCCATGTGGGATGGACAAAGATCAGATGATGGTGGTGTGACTGGTGTCCATGTGGGATGGACAAAAACCAGAAGATGGTGGTGTGACTGGTGTCCATGTGAGATGGACAAAAACTATAATTGGTGGTGTGTGGAAGCCAGTGTGTACAGACTGGTGTCCAAGTGGGATGGACAAATGGCCTGAGGATAGTGGTGGTAGATAGGCAATACATAATAGCCATTGTAAGTGGAATATAATTTTCCAAATTTCCGGGAACTGTAAATGCGGTCCGGAATTTGGGAAAACGTTTGCTCCGATTTGAAAACTGTGAACGCGGTCCCCTGGGGTGTAAGTCAATAACAACAGACTGACACGTCGAAATTAGAACCTCTCCGTGACATACGTCACTCGGAGAGGTAATAAAACAAGCATGAGAACTTAACAAAACGTGTTCGTTTATTTTAAAGTTTTCGAGGTTTCAAAAATTGAAGTGTTGTATATCTCTCAAAGCTACAGATCCTTTTGACTCTAATAACTACATCACAGTCAAAGGGCGAATGTAATTTTCGGTTCGCAATATTTTCAATTTTGAAATATAAAAATAAATACTTGTAGCTCTATTTTTCAGATATCCGAGTATTTGAACTTCCTCGAAGCAAATGTTTCTCCAAAATAAACAGTAGTATCAAGGTAGTTTCTCTGAAATTTTTGTGAAAAAAACTAAGATAAGAAATTTTTTCAAATAATTGATGTTTTATAATCACGTCTTCAAAAATGAAAATTTGAATATCTGTTACTTCAAACAATTAATTTTCTACACTTATCTCTTACTTTTTCGCGTCTTTGTGTACAAAGACAGTTTTTATTAATATCTGTCACTTCAGTCTTAATATGAATTAAAACTGTTTAGAAACTAGTATCAAAAGTAATATAAGAAACCTCCCTCCCGTAGGGACGTTTCTTATATTACTTCTGCTAGTATTTTAAAACGTATACTGAAAAGTAGGCGCTCCATTTAAGTCTTGTGGTGTTGCGCGTATATTTGTTACCACGTTTGAACTAACAAGGCCCTAACCATCTATTATAGAAGTATTAATCTTGCTTGCTTCAACGCCCAGTTCAACTCAAATTGCCTTCCCGTCGTTTTCACGTGCAAAGCACAGTGGATTCAATAATACAAATAGATTCCGAAGACTTAGGCTAAAAAATTATTACGTAGACCTGTGTACAAAAACAATCTATACACCTGTGCACAAACATATTCTTAGAAGCCATCTTAACGATCTACCAATAGAGCTGGTCCTCAAGAACACTGTGAGAGTTGTATAATATGGAACGAATACTAAAGCAAAGAAGCGCCCTAAGACAGCGAACAACGAAGATAATCCAGAGCATCGCAAGTGAGATACAAAAGGAAGAAGAAGCGAGCAAAGAAAGCCTAGAGACGCTACTGGAGCAACTACAAGAAAAGGAAGTAAGACTGATAGCCAAAGACGAAGAACTGGAAGAACTGATACCTGAGGCCTTACTTGAAGAAGAAACAAACGAGGTAGAGGAGGTTCGAGAGATCATAGCTGCGAACAAGGTCAAGCTAAAGAGAAGGCTACAAAAATTTGAGGAAGAATGGCCAAGACAAGCTCTGAGGGAAGAGTCTACCCAGCGGACGGCAGTAAAATTACCCCAAGTTGTAATTCCAAAATTCAATGGAGATCATACCCAGTGGCGAAGTTTCTGGGATCAATTCAGTGCGGCAATCCTTGAGAAAGAAGACATCGGAAGGGTCACTAAGTTCGTATACCTAAAGTCTTATATGGAAGGAGCCGCCTTGAACGCCTTGACCGGTATGTCACTGACAGAAGAAAATTATGAGATCGCTATTAACCATCTGAAAAGACGTTTTGGACGAAAGGCTGTCGCCATCAACTGCCATTTAAATAAGATAACCAGTCTGAATCCGGTCAAACGGTCAACGGACGTCGTGGCTTTGAGATCCCTTTACGACGCCTGCGATATTCAAGTCAAGGGTTTATCAGCTCTTGGAGTCCCGTCGGCAAACTATGGATACATGTTCTGTCATATGGTAATCAAGTTGCTACCCCAAGTATGCCTTGGATTACACTAGGAAGTTGGACATCGAGGAAGAATATGATGTCGAGATCCTCATGGAGCACCTGAGATCAGAAGTTGAATGTCGCGAGAGAGCACTCGTTCTAAATAAGCCATCCCGAGAAGCCGATGAGGGTCATCCGGGTCGCAGTAGTAATGAACGGTTTAGCCGAAGAGAGCAGCACATTTCAAGATTCAATAATTACCCTCCAAGAAACAGGACGCCAACAACCGCCGTATTGAATGTCACCGTGTCAGGCGCGGAAACATTCTGTTATTGTGAAGACACCAACCACAAACCAGAAGATTGCCAATCCGTATCTCTTCAGCGTAAATTGGATATCTTATCTCAGCAGGGAAGATGTTTCTTGTGTTTAAAGACCAGACACACAGCTAGGCGTTGCAAGTCGAGAAGAAGATGCGAGAAATGTCAACGTAGGCATCACAAGTCCATCTGCAGGGAGATATATGGCGAGAAATCAGAGACATCGGCTACTAATGGTGAGAAAGCAGATGGCGACACGGCAGCGGTGTTCATGGCGGCGGTTGCTCCTGGAGGGCAGTCCTATGGTCAAGACGTATTACTCCAAACGATCGTAGTATACGCAGAAGGAGATGGCGAAAAGGTCCCAATAAGATGCCTTCTGGACAATGGTGCACAGAGATCGTTCATTTCACAAGATCTGGTTGACAAGCTAAAGTTACCAGTTGAAGGTCAAGAAACTATTCACGTCGGAGGTTTTGAGAGCAACAAGTCAAGCACCTCAGTCAGAAGAAAGGTCAAAATCACGCTGATCAATCTCATCGATCCAGAGAGCCGATTCAAGTTGACAGTTTTCGAGAGTCCGAAGATACTCGGAGCAACCATCAAGATGCCTGGAGAAGAAATACGACAGAAGATGGCACAAATCGGAATAAAACTGGCAGATATCACGGAGATAGAGGGAAAATCCGTACCGAGAGAGATATCCATGCTGATTGCAGCAGACTACTACTGGACAATAGTCACGGGAAAAATCCATCGTTTGAGCAACTCCTTCGTAGCCTTGGAAAGTAAATTAGGATGGGCCGTCCAGGGTCCGACTCCAATGACAGCTAACGTATTCGCTCAGGCTGATGTCGTTATGAATACCGCCATTGAAGTAGAAGACGAAGTTAACGAGAACCTGAAAACATTCTGGGAAATCGAATCCTTGGGGATTAAAGAAGAGGGCCTACTATCAAAGGCTGACGAAGACATCGTTGCCGAGCATAATGCCTCTGTCCGGTTTCAAGATGGTCGTTACGAGGTTAGACTTCCCTGGAGATCGAGTCGAAAAGAACTGGGCCATAACCTTGGTTTGGCAAGTCAGCGAATGCACGGCCTCGTGAAGAAGTTGTCACGGGGTCCTGTGCTGTTCCATCGATATCAGGACACCTTCCAAGATTACCTGAAGCAAGGCATAATAGAGATAGTACCAGAGAAGGAGATCAACAGTGATGGGCCGAAGTTTTACATTCGTCATTCGCCACTTCCCAGTAATTCGAGAGGAGAAAGAAACAACGAAATTCCGAGTAGTCCACGACGCTGCAGCACATGAAAAAGGGAAACCATCCTTGAACTCCCTACTACATCCAGGACCAAATCTAAATCCGGATCTGTTGGCGACTCTGATGAGATTCCGAAATGGAAAGATAGTATGGATGAACCGGTACCGATACCATATCGGTATCGGCACCGATACTCGGGGTTTCCCGATGGTATCGGATCGGTTGGTTCGATACCGATACTAAACCGATACTCGTTTAATTGCGTTATATGGCGCTACAAGACATTTTTAGGTCTTTTAGCGTAATGATGGTGATAATATCTCATTTCTATGAATTTCAATCGTGACGAGTTCTCATTTATATAAAAAGTACCTGAATTCAGTTTATCTAACAACTAATAAGCTAAAATCTTTCTTAGTACGCGCCTACTACTTTAGGGATGAACCGATACCATATCGGTATCGGTTGAAGTATCGGGTTTTGGATCATAGTGAGTAAATATCGGTATCAATCGGTATCGGTTCATGTTTGTACCGGTATCGATCGGTATCGGGTTAAGCCTGGTATCGGCCATCTCTAAAAGATAGCTATTATGGCCGACGTCGAGAAGGCCTTCCTTATGATTTCATTGATACCAGAAGATCGGGAATTTACAAGGTTTCTCTGGATAAAGGCCTTGCCAAAGAAGGCCGAACCTGTGGAGTTCATTCATTTTCGGATGACAAGAGTTCTGTTCGGGGTCAGCTCTAGTCCATTTCTGTTGACCGCCACGTTGAGACATCATCTCGCTCAATGTCAGCATGAGTATCCAGAAGTTTGCAAGGAACTTGAGAAGAGCCTCTATGTGGATGATTTAGTAACCAGCCAGCCGGATATTGAACAAGCAAAGGCGTTATACTATCAATCAAAGGACATATTCTCACGGGCCGGCATGAATCTACGAAAATGGATGTCAAATTCAGCAGAACTGTCCAAATGCTGGCAAGAGCGGGAGACCTCGGAAAAGTCGCTAGTCCTTGGTATTGGGCACTCTAACCCATCCCTCAAGGTCCTTGGAATATCATGGAAGTCGGAGTCAGATAATTTCACGTTCGACGTATCAGCATTGCTAGAGCTCATGAAAATCCGAAGAAATACCAAGCGAAGCGTCTAAGTCTCAACACGGCTAACTCTCAGCTCTCAGTAAACAATGTCAAACCCATGGAACGAACGTTGTTCTTTATATATAACCGGTCTTTTCGGTACGTTCTGCTGAACGCACGTTTTAGGTTTCGATTTAAACAATTAACCCATTGTAAATCAATCTATCTGGTAGACCCAACCAACAAATAAACAAGTTGGCTCGGTCTCGTCTCCATCTAAGGGAGAGAATCACGTGACTAACAAAGTTTACTGTAGTATATACCATCTGTCGCTGAGCGACGAAAATAAATCTATTATTTTTCTGATTGGATTAGAGTCTGACTCATGGGGTAAAACAGGTTCTGCGCATGGCAAAATCAAGCCAATCAGGTTATCCCTTTCTCGCCTCTAAACCCGAGAACGTGATCTGAGACGTCATAAAAACTCAAAAGATTTGTTGGTTGGGTCTATTACCGTAAAATTTCATATCTACATGTTCACCTAATAATGAATACTCCTTATTGTTTGGTTGATCCAAGTTCATAGTCTTTAGGACGAGTATAGTCGTGTTCTTCCGGTATATTTGCGTTTTAATTTGGTGTCTGCGAAAGTGCAGCTCACTTATTTTATACATAGTGATATTATCCTTAATACTATAGCCATTCCATTTCGAGTAATTAGTTTGTATAGTATTAATGGAATATCTCAGTGATACCTTTCACGCTGGCCATAGTGCTATATTTCAGAGAGGAATGAATAGATTTAGACACAAAATATGTTTCTCAAAAAGGGTCGAGTTCGCATTAAAGTAACATAATTAAATTGAATCTATTTTCTTATTATGGTTTGACATGAAATGCACGTAATTAACATAGAAGATGCCGGTTTCTATTGCTCGATTACAACCGATTACAACCGATTACAACATTTGTTACGCTCACCTTTCCTGTTAAACTAACTAGTCCTTCGTTTAACGCATCATCAGGTCACGTGAATAATAAACAGCCATGGTGAATTAATCGGGTTTTTCTGATCCCCCGTTAAGAAGCTTAGAATGCCTAGTTATTTAGTGAGATAGATTTAAATTTTGATTTAATTATTGAGGGTGTGAGCCGATCCTGAATGTAGTGCAATATCAGGACGACTCGTGGCGATGTCGGGCAAGCCCGTTCAACTTCGTCCAGTTCCAAATATCGAGTTAATATCGAAGGGTCCCAAATTAGGACCCGATCAGATATTAAGCTGATCAGAACAGATACTACACATGATCTTAGCCAAAAGGCCGAGAAGCGATACTAGTTACACGGTTAATTAAGCTTAAATATTTCATTAATTAACGATAATTAATTATCTAAATATGGACGTTAATTACGAAAAACCATCGATTGTCTTGAATATAGCAATACAGTATATTAGACGGATGATTAAGTTTAAATACTTCATAATTAACGCTAATTAACTGTAGAAATTAATGTAAGAATAATTACGGAAATATTAATTGATTTACGCTCATTAAAATTATTAAATACACTCATAAGTTAAGAATACAACATTATGGCTTTACTACAAATAAAGACGCTATTAAAACTGGTCAGAGAAAATTACTTTAAATAAAGAGTCGGGGAAAAACCTGGAATTTAGAAATAATTGAAAAATTTGGGACAACTCCGACTCTTCAAATCCTTAAACTTTTTAATCGAACAAGAAAGCACAGGGAGTTTTAAAAACATATTGAATCCAGACTTAATATCTCCTTGAATAAAACGCGTAATTCAGCCAAAGTGATCTCTTTTCTTGAACCTACTTCTACGCCGGATAATAATTAGTGTAATCGTGTTTAATTTTGAGTTAATTATTGTGAGCCGTTCCTGAATGTAGCCGCCCACAAAACCCGCATAGAAATTAACATGGAATTTACGTATTCCAAGTATTGCCCATGGATTATTTGCTAGGTTTTGTAATATCGTCTTTACCATAAGTTTATAAGATATGTTCCATAAGTATGTCACTAAACATACTTCGTAATGTTAGAGGCTTAATGAGAGCTAGTTCAAGAACGACGTGAGAATTGAATACACTCGCATTTGCAGTCCATCCTCCTCTTTAGTCTGTACTAAGCCTTTGACAGCGCCTCACTAGGCGTCGCTTTACGAGAATCTATGACGTTTCACCTACGTCACTTCATGACAAGCTCTCATTAACTACTGACACACTTATGGAACATATCTTATGAACTTATGCTTTACCCAATAGTTTTTCTACCAATCCTGTGAATATTGTAAACGTGTTTAATTTTGAATTAATTATTGAGGGTGTGCGCCGATCCTGAATGTAGTGCAATATCAGGTCGACTCGTGGCGAAGTCGGGCAAGCCCGTTAAACTTCGCCCAGTTGCAAAAATCGAATCAATATCGAAGGGTCCCAATGGAACCCGATCAGATATTAAGCTGATCAGAACAGATACTACACTTGATCTTAGCCAAAAGGCCGAGAAGCGATACTAATTGCACTAGAGGGCTGCAAAAAGAAAAAAGTCATTCCCAAAGCCTGCCAACTCCAATGGTAAAATTTTCACAAACGCCACTGCCACCCTAACGCCATTGTTATATTTTCAACTCCTCCCTAACGCCACACTAAAGTTCATTTCATTTTTGAATCCCTGCCAAAGCCAATTATGAAGTTTCACACGAATTCCAATCCCTGCCAAAGCCAATTGACAGATTTAAAAATCTTTCCAATCCCTACCAAAGCCAATTGATAAATTCAATAATCTTTCCAATCCCTGCCGAATCCAATGTGAAATTTGACAAATTTTTCCAATCCCTGCCAAAGCCAATGAGAAATCTGACAAGTTTTCTAAACCCTGCCAAAGCCATCCTTGACCAAGCTAATGAGATATCCGACAAGTTTTCCCATCTCTGCCAAAGCCAATGAGAGCTCCAACAAACGTTCTTACTCCAAACACAAAAACATTTAACCTAACCAATTTTCATTTATATTTACCCCAAGCTTTTCCCAGCCGGCCGTGTGGTATATTATGAAGTTATATATTATGAAGGTTTTCTAACGTTATCCCACTGCATTTTTTCAATTATTTTTATTATAAACTCGAACATTGTTTATAATTGTAGTTTTCCTTTTCACGCTAGGCAACGGAAAAATTTATGACTCTCTAACTCAGGGCCGTCGCCAGGGTCAAATTTTAGGTAGGGCCGCGGTAGGGCACATTTTCGAACGAATGCACCTTATTATCGATGCGTGTGCCAAGTCTTAACGGAAGATTTTTAACTGAAAAGTCTGGTTCAAGATGATGCATATTAGAAAATAACTTAAAAGTTTCTACTGTGAAGAACACGACGCATCATTTTGCCTCAGATTTTTCAATTAAAATCGTGATATAAGCCTTGGTATACTCATCGGGAAAAGAGTGGATTAGTATTAAAATCGTGTCTATACAAGAAACTTTGTACTATTTATTAAAAATTAAGCGAGGGAAGAGACAATGTCAACGAGGTCTTAAAACAAATTAATAGAAGGCTTTAACAACTATAAATTAAAAGAAGAAAACAAATTACCAAAAATAAGTAAGAAACTTGTTCATTGATTGTTTGATCTGGTTAAAAATGTATCTCTAATACGCGGTTTAAAAATTAAGCACTAGTGCGACTAACCGATTAACAGTGAAAGACTAGTCACTCTATACATAACCTCCTGGATCACGCGACAACGGGACACTGGCTGCTCGGGCTTTGGAAGCCAATTCAAAGATATATATTTCTTTGAGCGTGTATCTCCAACTATCACTTGAAAATTCAAAGCCGTCAGCTTTTACCATGACCGTCAATATGACGATGCAAGTTATCGCGCAGTTTTAAAATAATGGTTCTTTTCCTAAAAATGTCCATGTTACTGTGATAAGTACAAACAAAGTTTCAATGAATTTTGAAAAAAACTATTAGTTTTAAAATTCTGAAACTTTGCACGATAATTTAAAGCCCTTCAATATACTTCTCACTAATATTTCAGAAGACTCGAACCAGTGAAACCGTAAAAGAAACATATTTATTCCGACTCATGGCTAAATCCTTTATTCATAGCTAATTTACGTTTTAATTTCATTTTTTGGTAAAAAGACTATGAAATGTGAACTTTCGAAACTTGGCAAAAAAAATAAAATAACCTTACGCTGCATACATGTTAAGAGATTTGACCAAAAGTTGAAATGTGTATCAATAACTATAAAGACTCAACTAACTTTAAGACAGGTGCGGTTAGGTTTGTAAACGACAATAATTATGCCAAATGACGAAATGTTTATTTCCAAGTGTAATTTAAATACAATATTAATATTTTACGTTCTTCAATTTGGTATGTATATTAAAAATGATTTGGCAGGAGTGGTTGGGTCAGGTTACGTTTGCGAATTAAACATAAATATGTCAACTCGCATTCGCGAAGATCTATTACAAATAAGATCCCATCTTGCAAAAAAGGACCCTGATACTTAGTTTGATTTGTTTTTACCTTTTCCAAAATATATGAGTAGATAATTCCCACGTTTTCCAAATTGAATAACCATGCTTTTACCCTTTCCAAAATATTCCCCTAATAATTAGTTGCCACGAACGCAACAACCACACTCCTATTCCGGAGTATAGGAAACAAAAACTTATTTGTAAGCCTGCCTGATTTCACGAAGCTCTAGACCTCCGGAGAGTTCAGAATCATCCAGTTTTGCCAATGTGTGGAAAAACTTTGGTAAGGTTTAGTTGGGTAATTTTTTCCGAAATCGGTCAAATGTGGGAATTTCCCTGTTTAAGTGTTAATAGTGCAGACTATGCAGTTAAAATTAGTGCGTTTTGCTCGGTTAAATGTGACATTTTGAAATAAATTAGGTGATTTTAAATTTGACACAGGAAAAAGAGTAGCATATTTTAAGAATTTTAAAGCTTTATAGCGTTTTGGCGCATTTGTACATATTGTCAAAGCCATGCGGAGTGATAATACATATAAAACCTAGTAGGAAAACATAGTCCAGATAAATATGACTGTAACTTTTCTTCCATATTTTAGCTGGGGGCTGGGCTAAAAAGGGGGTGTGGGAAAAGTGGGAAAATTTTCAAATGGAAGTGAGAAAATCCACTTTCAAACATTGACAACACTGGAATCATCTGCTCTACCGTCTACGAAGAGTGTGCCAATTTGCAAAAGCTTGGCGAAAACGTTTTTTATGCCATGACAAAAATATTTTGAATTTCTTTTTAATCATATGGGATTTATAGGCTTATCATAATGTCATGAACGTAGTCTGGTTGGGCCAATGATACTACTGGTAGGGCCACGAGCAGTTTCCAAGAATTTTGGAAATATTTCAGGTAGGGCCAAACGCATTGTAGGTAGGGCCGGGCCCACCCGGCCCTCCCCCTGACGACGGGCCTGCTCTAACTTAAAAAGAACAAATAGTTTTAGTTTCATTTTCTCTCGCACAGCAATAAATTTGATTTTTGTTTTGCGGAGGGACGGCTGTACCAGCCGCGACCGTCATGTGCCGTCTGTGTGGGGTTGAACTTCATGCATCCCGCTTGCGCCAAAACAACCGCGTGGGAAATTCAAAGAGGAAATATTGACTAATATCACTAATGCCACCCAACTCCGGTTGAATAAAATAAGGCTGGCTCTCAATGCCACCAACTCCATTTGGATACTATAAATGCCAAAGCCAGCCAAAGCCACCTGAATCCAACAATAATCCAGTCCCGACCGACTCCCGTATAAGTTTACGAAATATTTCCACTCCCTTCCGACTCCGTTCCATTTCAGAGATAATATTCCCAAAGCCACCCAAAGGCAAATTATTTATTTTACCCAACTCCAACTCCGACCAAAAATGAGGGAGTCCCATGGCTTTCTATGGAGTTGGAGTTTTCCCAAAGCCTTTGCAGTCCTCTAAATTGCACGGTTAATTAAGCTTAAAAAATTCATTAATTAACGCTAGTTAATTAGCCAAATAGTAGAATTTAAATGCTCAAAATTATAGAAAGAGATATGTAAATAAAAGCACGAATTTGACAGTGACTACAACAGTATTCATTCATGGGTCAATATAGTCAGCATTTTTGTTTAATTTACGAGTATATTGACTAATTCACGAGTTTATACGATTAATTCATATGTTTTGAATGATTAATTCATGTTTTGTATGAGTTATCACTAATTCATTTGTTTTGTATGCTTAATTAATGTGCTTGAATGATCAATTCGTTTGTTTGTATGATTAATTCATAAGCTTCAATGATTAATTCATCTGTTTGTATGATTAATTCATCTGTTTGTATGAATAATGTATGTGTTTGTATGATTAATTTTTGTGTTTATATGATTATTTAATTTATTAGAATATATGATTATTTTATTCATTAGAATATATGATTATTTAATTCATTAGAATATATGATTATTTAATTCGTTAGTATATATATGATTGATTTTGATAAAATCCTGACTGACTGCATGATCATAAACTGCAACGCATGTCATTGAGTGTCAAACTTATCGCTGTTACAATACCTATAGTTTGGCATAGTTATCATTGCAACGTTACTTGTCTGCTAAAAAACGTTGTGTCTGCTAAAAATAAAGCATTTTAACCCAGCGCGTTCCTATCCCTATGAGACTGAACATAAAATTTCAAGATCAGTGTGCAACGCTGATAAAACTAATACAATTTCGTTTACAGCTAAGCCTTGGCTGATTTTTAACTTTTAAGTTAATGCAATTTCAGGACGGCCTTTATAAACCATAAATTTTTTATTTTGCTAATTATTGACCGCTATTAAAATGGTCTTTTCTTATCACTGAACATTAATTTTGTCGCGACAGTTTTTTGTGGATGTTCATTGAAATGAAGCTAATGCGTAGGAAGGCTTTGTTCGATGGTTTTACGAGCTCAGTCCCATCCTAACTCTTCATTGGTTCATATTTTGACTGTACCAGTTTTCAGGGTTTTTTCAGGTCATACCATAAGTTCATAAGATATGTTGGCCATAAGTTTGTCACTGGTAACTTAGAAACTGGAAGAGAATAATACGGCAGTATACGCCACTCGGGTCCCTGCGACCCCCCTTGCCGACCCCCATTTGGTTTATACGCCACATGTACCCCCCTTCCCTCCCCCCTGTCCCTGCGACCCCCCTTGCCGACCCCCTTTGGTATTATAGGGAAAACTCCCCACCCCCTCCCCTCCCCCCATATATGTACTCTTTTTCTGCGACCCCCCTTTGCCGACCCCCATTTGGTATTATTGGGAAAATCTTTTTTGGGTTTATAGGGAACCTGGCCGACGACCATATTTTCATCCACCCCTCCCCTCACCCCATTTGGTATTATAGGTAAAATATATGTTTTAGAGAGGCGAAACTCTTTTTAGGGTTTATAGGGAAAGATATTTTTTTCACCGCTAGATGTCGTTATGGTCAACCTTATTTGAGGGAAGAAAAGAAGAATTTCTTCGAGTCGATAGGGGTCCTCTTTAAGCTCAGATTTGTTCTTTTCGCATCTTATTTAAAAGGGTACGTTGTAGTAGGAAAACAAGATGACCAAGACCCTAATATATGTTTTTTTAAAAATTTTATTTTTACAAGATTTTACAGATCTTTTTCCAATCTAGTTTTAAAATATTTTTGTTGGGAAATTATTAAGTTATAAAGATTAAATGGTTTTAAAGTGCACATGCACTTTTTCTTTTCTAGGTTTTCTTTAAATTTAAGAATGATTTCAGTAGGAGTAATATAATTCATAATATAATTAATTAATTCATCGAAGTTTTCGTAGAATGATTCGAGAATACGTATGTACGGTTCGTCTTCGAATAAATATTTGTTAAGTTTGAAAAGAATATCGTATACAGTTTCAATCATGCATTCCAGAGATAAAGTATTAGCCTTTAAAAGTTCTAAATGTTTCGTTATTTTAGGTATTTGTCTGTTTAAAGTTAGGACTTCTTTGGGTGATATTTTAAAATTAAAGTCTTCGATATCTTGAAAAGTAAAAATTATTCCGTCTAAAGTCGCGTGAAGTTTAATATAACTCTGATTCGTCTTATCCTCTAAAATGGAAAATTCTTTAGAATTTTTATCAGGATTCGAAGTTACTAATTGATATATATCATTCCATTTGTCCATAAAATGTTTCCAGGTTTCGAGAGGTAAAGGAAATCCTTTAAGATTAGTTTTTCTTCTAAGAAAAAGTTCAATTTCCATATCATCGACGAGACCGAATGTAAGATAAAGCGTTTTACTAAGATGAAATTTCGAATTAAGTTTCTTAAGACGTCCTTCCATCTTCTTTCTTTTAGTAACGGTAGATTCAGGGTTTTCGATAGGTCTTTTATTAGAAATTTCGGAAGACATTTTGGCGTGATGTTGCTCGTTCGGTTGTAAACTAGCGAATGTTGGTTCGAAAGCGTTCGAATTCTCTTTTATATAATTATTGATCGGGAAGGGGGGTGAGGGAGGGGGTATGTAAGTGTTTTCGTTGATTCTTTTAATAAGTAAAGGTTCTAATAATATATTTATTTGATGTATTCTATGTTTAAATCTTAATTTATCTATTAAAAAATAATTTCTTCGATCTTCGTGGGGAATATGATATATTTTTATAACATTATTAAATTTAACCATAATTTTTAGTTTATGTATTTTTCTTCTTCTATTTTAGTTAAATCATGACAGGTTTTAAAAGATTTAAGACGTATAATATCGGGTACATCGGGTATTCTCGGTATGTTATTTGTAGGATATCCTTTTATAAATTTACAAGTAGGAAATTGTTTCCAATGTTCTTCGAAAGGGTCTGAGATTTTCATCCAGTTATTTAAAATACCGTTACAGTGAAAACAGCGTACATGATCACCATAATGTAAATAATAAACGCCCGCTCTAGCTAAAGTTCCTTTATCAATTTCGGGGAAAGGAAAATGACAGAAACTGTGATATCTTTGAATTTCGTAGTTCATATTGGGGAGTCTAAATCGTAAATGAGAAATTTGTCGACGATGTAGAGATATTTATAGGAAGTTAAAAAAAAAAAGGTGTATGACGTCAAAATAAATAAGATCGATATATACATTTTAAAAATATTTAATTACAATAAAATAAAAATACAAAATAATTAAGAATGAAAATTTAAAAATTAAATTTTAAAGTTTTACAAAATAATTACGAATGAAACAATTAAAAATAAAATTTAAAAGTTAATATTTTCTTTGTTTTTATACAAATACGAAGCAAATAGTACGCTTCTCTCAAAAGCGCACGGTTTTGAGCGATGGGAGAGAAATCGATGGGGGAATAAACATTTAACGGGGGGCTCATCCTCAATTTCCGTTGCCTTAGGGCAACCAATTTCGTTTAAATCAATAACGTCTTTAATATTAAACTTTTCTTCTAAAAAAGCGCATTTTTCTTTTCCTTTAGAAAAATAGGTAGCAACGTCTCGCGTTGCGTAATTAAAGCATGCCGATAGTCTATGGGAAGGTACGTCACCATCTCGGAAAGAAATGCCGTGGATGTATCGGGTAGTATAAAAATTGGTTCTTCGGTTATCGGGATCTACGTGGTATTCATCGTACGGCGATTTGAAGGTCCATGAAATGACGGAGGGTGTTGATTCTACGGTAGCGATGGCCAATTCTTTAGGTATAAACGACGGACGCTTATTTTCTTTAGTTTTTCCCAAAAGATAGTCGAATTCTACCACGACTGATTTAGACATATTGTCGGAGAAAAAATGAAGATCCGTACCAGCGTAGTTCTAGTTGAAGAGTACGAATAGTCCCAATAGGGATAGGTCCTATTTATACTACCCCGAGAAAACAAAAGTGGCGCGAAGATTAATGCTAATAATACCCTGTCAACTATAGTAATTACTGTCGAACATCGTTTGGTTTGGTAGAAATAATGTTTTTAAACATTTTGGATATAATAAATTCGTTTTTCAAAGGATCTTTCTTGAATTTTTTCATGAAAGAGGCGGAACTTTTTTTCTTAGATCTATGTAAAATATAGGCGATGCAAAAGGGTCCGCAAGATGAACTTGATAAGGATTGTAGTCTTCTTTTGTTATAAGACCATTTAGAAGAATTCGTTTTGACAAATATCCTGATTGATGGTACTACATTCCCAATAGCTAGCGAATCGAAGTAGTAGGCGTGTTTACGTCCGTCAAAGTAGATAGCAATCCAATGAAAGCCTTCAGCTCTTTTAGGATCTAAATTTACTATTACCGATGAAGGGTAATTTTCTATTATTTTTGGTAACATGTCACTAGGGTAAAACCCTTTGAAATGTTTATAATTCTTTAAAATAGTCGTTATTTCTTGGGCATTCATTGTGTTTAACTAACAATAGAGACGTTTCTATTCTTGTCAATTTCTAGCAAAGATTGGAATTCCGAAAATACGATACAACTAAGTGTTTTCGCGAGAGCCTTTTTAAATCCTAGTTCTAGCCTCAGCTGCCCTTGTCGAACAAGGTTCCAATGATTTGTTTGACTAGCGGAATTATCTTGACTTAAATCGAAGCAGAATATGGCGTAACCAGCTGCAAATTCTTCGAAACTAATGTTTTAGAGACGAGTCGGGCCCCCGATTTAATCGGGCTTTTTCGACCCGACCCGACCCGAACCCGATTCGGGTCGGGTCGGGCCAAATTAATTTCAAAATTTTCCGGGTCGGGTCAGGTCGGGTTTTTATTTTAATTTTTTTTTTCGGGTCGGGTCGGGTCGGGTTAAGTTTATAATTTTAAAGTTGGACTCGGGCCGGGTCGGGTCGAAAAGAAAGTCGACCCGACTCGTCTCTACTCGACCCGACTCGTCTAGAGACGAGTCGGGCCCCCAATTTAATCGGGCTTTTTCGACCCGACCCGACCCGAACCCGATTCGGGTCGGGTCGGGCCAAATTAATTTCAAAATTTTCCGGGTCGGGTCGGGTCGGGTTTTTATTTTAATTTTTTTTTCCGGGTCGGGTCGGGTCGGGTTTTTATTTTAATTTTTTTTTTCGGGTCGGGTCGGGTCGGGTTAAGTTTATAATTTTAAAGTTGGACTCGGGCCGGGTCGGGTCGAAAAGAAAGTCGACCCGACTCGTCTCTATAATGTTTACTCCTTGGTCACTATAGTGTGTGTCAGAGCCGCTGAAAAGAGTATAGTAAGATCGTACGTACAGCCCCTTGTCAAAGTCAGGTCTTAAAGGTTTGGAAGGTATTTGTTCAGAGTTTGCAAAAAACGCTATATAATTAAGTCCGAAAGTTTCAAAATTTAAAGGGTTTTTCGAGAAAGACCCATTATACGCCTCGTGATCTACGAAACATACTAAAGACCTATTAGGGTTGGGTCCTAAATATATATTTTCGATAGAAGTAGTTAATATGTTAGGAGAAATTGTGAAAACTTTCGTTTCGGTGCGAGTGAAAGCGTATTGAGCCGCTTTGACACTTAAGGCGTGCTCGTGTGCCAATAATATTTTAGGAGCGACTTGAACTTTAGGAACGTACAGAATAGCTTCGACTGTTTCGTTTTTATACACTTTTCCGTCAGGCCCCATTAAACAAAACGAAGATTTTGCTCTGTAAAGTTTCAATCTTAACCCTACACCATTAATTAAGAGTTTTGAAACGTTACAAAAATCCGAACAAAGAGCGAAATATGTTTCGAATTCTTTAGATTTCGCGCAAAACGATTTTCTTTTTAGGTATCCTTGGTTTTCCGTTAGAGAATTCATTTTCCCGGCAGTATCTTTATAAAACATAGCCGTTTGTAAATGAGAGTTCATAGCGTCGGAACCGTAAGTCGTTATAGCAGATATAAAGGCGTTAAAGGCGTACATATTAGCGGAAGCCGTAACGAGACAATCTCCGACGTATAAATCTACTCTTTCAAATTGACTATGTCCGAAATTATTTACCGGACCTACGTTATCCGTATCGCCTATATCGCCACCATTTTCGTCGGTTATTTTATTTCGAGTGTATAACATTATTAAAGAAGTATCGGTATATTCGTTACCCGTACCTGGGCAATCAAATTCGATAGGTTGATCTCCTTTCAGAGATGTTAAAGGTTGTACAGCGATAGTTTTTATATTTTCGACAGACGTTTGCGTTGGAGGAATTGTATGTATGTCCAATTCCGAAAGAACTCCTTCAGCCATTTTTAATTTTTTTTTATTTAATTAAAATTTGGAGAAAATATCACGTGGCGTCTTAAACGCTAGTTTTCTTTCAACTGATTTTAAATGATTCTTGACACGACGTTTTATAGTGTTTTTCTTCTTCTTCTTCTTCTTTAGGCTATCTTTTTTCTTAGTAGTTTTTCTTTTTTTAAGACCAGATCCGTTTTGTTTTCTAACATTTTCTAACGTTTCGGTAGCTCTTCTTTTAACGGATTCTTTAAGATTTTCGCCTTTAACTACGTCGCTTAAAACGTTTTGAGACGTCCCTATTAATTGTTTTCCAACAAACTTTGCTCCTTTCACTAGAAAAGGGGCGACGTATCTACCGAATCTGGCCAGTATAGCTCCAATACCAAATCCGGTTTGTCCCCCATAGCCCCTTTGAAACGGTCTTCCCAGATATACGCTATTTATAACCCCTTGACCCGTTTGGGCTTGATTTAAGTAATAAGTATTATAATAACATTGCTGATGGTTTTTATTTTCTATCGCCGCTGTTCGACGCATTTTATATGTAATTTACAAGACAAAGTCCCGAATTGAAATGGGGCATTTTGTCCAAGATGATTCCTTATATCTATGGTTATCGTATCGAAATATTTTTTGGATAAGGGGATATAATGAGGGGAATCGAATGTTTTGACGATCGTAGAGCCGTGTTTATTATTATAATAATCCACGGGTACGATTCTCAATAAAGGCACTGTCGAATTACCGACAATTTCGTTTTCGACAATATCCGTATAAATATATAATTCGGAAGGTACGTGAAAATTAAGACGCGCCGGATATTGGCTTGTGCCCTGTATATTTTTATTATCGACGAATCCTAAAATATCCGCCAAATGTAAAGTGACCATACGTCCCGGTTTAGCCGGGACAGTCCCGGTTTGTTAAACTTTGTCCCGGTGTCCCCGAAGAATGCCTCGGGACACTAAAAAGTCCCGTTTTCTGGAAATTGTCCCAGTTTTGATTATCGCCCGGTATATGTAATTATTGCTAAATATTTCTTCAAATCTGTGAACAATGTCAAGGTGACTTGTGTAGTTTTTCTAGTGACGAGTGAGTCTTCTTTTATTCAAAATGCCTAAACGCAAATGCGTATTTAACGACAACCTTCAAAAGAGTTAGTTAAGCGCCAAGTTTATCAAAATTTAGCTATTTCATCGAGATCAAATTTATAGACAGCGAAATTGCGGAGCTCGCTTCGCTCGCTCTGAATTTTTAAACATAATATTTTCAATAGGCTTTGCTTTTGAAAGTAAAATCCGATTAGTTTTTTTGAGATTTTTCTACATAGTTTAAGCTAAAATAGGTTTACCTATGAGGATTTTTAGTACTATAGTTCCTATAAAAACACACTTTCTTTTCAATAATATCATAATTCATATTTTCTATTAGGAATTAAAATTTTTGGCTGAGCTCCCTGGTGTTGCCTTGGGCGACAGCCCCCCTGAGAAAAACAATGATCGGCGCCCCTGCTTAAAATCATCACCAGACCTCCATAAACAAATCTGTGCTTCAGAAAAATATAAGAAAGACAATATCAACCCTTAGAAAAATCTTAGTTTACTTCAATCCGAATTTTAGTTTGTTTCTAGTGTTTCCAAGCCGTCCCGGTTTGGGGTAAAAAATAAATGGTCACTTTAGCCAAATGACGACTTAAACTAAAAAAAGCCGTCGAGTCGATAGATTCTTTATTTTTCTGTTTTACTATTACGTGACCGCTAATTCCATCGTGAATTAATTTTATAAATGCCGAATTACATATTTCGGTATTGTTAATAACTTGCAATATATGATCTATAGAATGATAATTTCCAGACCTAATATCCTCCACGTAGTATTTATCAACGTGAACTTCTTCTTCATCAACTTCTTGATCTTTTTTTCTCTTTTTCGCTTCCCCATCCTTTTTCTCGGAACTGTCAACGACTTCCCCGGGTGGAGGATGGGCGGTGGTGGTAACAGAAAGGCGTTTAGAAGGGAGAGGTTTTTTGATTTTTTCTTTCTTTCGTTTGCAAGCTTTTGAATGTATTTCTTTTTTCCTCGCGAGTTTTTCTTTTTCGTTTTCTTTTAAAACGTTATAGAAACTGTTTGTATATATAATTTCTACTAAAGCTACTTCCCAATTTTTATCGGAACTTTCTAAATTAATAGGATTAGGTAATTTTGTAATATACGACGAGATTTTGTTCTAAGGGAAAAAATCCATAGAGGAATCACTCGGTAGCGTCAGGTAAAATCCCGATTTGTTCGACATTTTCGGCTAGGGACCGTCCATAAACTACGTCACGCGAAAAAAAGCATTTTCTGACCCCCCCGTCCCCCCAGATCACGCTTCGTCACGCTTTTCTCAGACCCCTCCCCTAAAAACCACGTCACATTTCTTTAACCCCCCCCCCTCCGCACTCTGATTTGTCTTAATTTACAAATTTAATTTGATTAATTTCTTGAGTGATATGCCGCCCTCTCAGAAATATTTTGCTCGGCTGAAAATTCAAAGTTCTCTTCCGTTTTAAGCTTTTTCCCTCTGATTGACCTTTAGAATTTTAATGTCTGGATGTGCTTTTTATAAGCTTCAAAAAAGTTCCATAAAGCTTAGTTAAAGGGGCACACTTTTTAGTTTTCGACACTGTCACCGAAAACAGACTAATCGAGCTTGAGATTTAGAAAATTTGCCAAAGAAACGAAACCATTTCAATCGGCAGGGGGATTTGATTCATCCTCACAAATAATAGGGGCGATTGAACGGAGACATAAGAGAGTTTACGCTGTTTATTTTAAATGCGCAATTTAAATTGGCGATACAAAGGTGTAAATATTAGATTATTGCTTAAATTTTCTACTATTTAAGCGATGATGGAATAACAATTTTGGTAAATTATTGTAACGGTGGACTATGGAATGTTGTCTTTCTTCTTCTATAACATAAGAGAGCCAATCGGCCTCTTAATGACTTCGTAACAAAATCAATGCTAAATGTGACGTCACGCATCGAAGAACCCCTCCCTCCCCCTTGTCACGGACCGTCACAAATTTAGAAACCCCCTCCCCCCCATAAGAGTGTGACGTAGTTTATGGACGGTCCCCTAACACCCAAGAATTTTGAGATTTGGGTAAACCTAAAAATTGGGGTCGACTAATCTGCAGGTACTCTGAATGTCTGAAATGCAGTCCACGGTAGGAAACCTACTATTTGTAGTATGCAGGTTCGGTTCACATTTACAAATATAAGAAAGCAATACTATAATTCATTGACTAACATACAGTCGAACAAAATTAGAGTTTCAACTCTGAAATCTCTTGACTAAAATGCAGTACTCTGAAATGCAGTCCTCGAAAATTATTATTTTCAACTCTGAAATCTTTTGACTAAAACGCAGTACTCTGAAATGCAGTCCTAGAAAATTATTATTTTCAACTCTGAAATCTATTGACTAAAATGCAGTACTCTGAAATGCAGTCCTAGAAAATTATTATTTTCAACTCTGAAATCTATTGACTAAAATGCAGTACTCTGAAATGCAGTCCTCTAAAACTATTAATTTCAACTCTGAAATCTATTGACTAAAATGCAGTACTCTGAAATGCAGTCCTCTAAAACTATTAATTTCAACTCTGAAATCTCTTGACTAAAATGCAGTACTCTGAAATGCAGTCCTCGAATATTATTAATTTCAACTTTGAAATCGGTTGACTAAAGTGCAGTACTCTGAAAAGCAGTCCATGAAAATAAAAAATTTCAACTCTGAAATCGGTTGACTAAAACGCAGTTCTCTGAAATGCAGTCCTCAAAAATTAATATTTCGAACTCTGAAATCTTTTGACTAAAACGCAGTACTCTGAAATGCAGTCCTCGAAAACTATTAATTTCAACTCTGAAATCGGTTGACTAAAATGCAGTACTCTGAAAAACAGTCCACGAAAATTATTAAATACTACTCTGAAATCTTTTGACTAAAACGCAGTACTCTGAAATGCAGTCCTCGAAAATTATTATTTTCAACTCTGAAATCTTTTGACTAAAACGCAGTACTCTGAAATGCAGTCCTAGAAAATTATTATTTTCAACTCTGAAATCTATTGACTAAAATGCAGTACTCTGAAATGCAGTCCTCTAAAACTATTAATTTCAACTCTGAAATCTCTTGACTAAAATGCAGTACTCTGAAATGCAGTCCTCTAAAACTATTAATTTCAACTCTGAAATCTCTTGACTAAAATGCAGTACTCTGAAATGCAGTCCTCTAAAACTATTAATTTCAACTCTGAAATCTCTTGACTAAAATGCAGTACTCTGAAATGCAGTCCTCGAATATTATTAATTTCAACTTTGAAATCGGTTGACTAAAGTGCAGTACTCTGAAAAGCAGTCCACGAAAATAATAAATTTCAACTCTGAAATCGGTTGACTAAAACGCGCAGTTCTCTGAAATGCAGTCCTCAAAAATTATTATTTCGAACTCTGAAATCTTTTGACTAAAACGCAGTACTCTGAAATGCAGTCCTAGAAAATTATTATTTTCAACTCTGAAATCTATTGACTAAAATGCAGTACTCTGAAATGCAGTCCTAGAAAATTATTATTTTCAACTCTGAAATCTATTGAATAAAATGCAGTACTCTGAAATGCAGTCCTCTAAAACTATTAATTTCAACTCTGAAATCTATTGACTAAAATGCAGTACTCTGAAATGCAGTCCTCTAAAACTATTAATTTCAACTCTGAAATCTATTGACTAAAATGCAGTACTCTGAAATGCAGTCCTCTAAAACTATTAATTTCAACTCTGAAATCTCTTGACTAAAATGCAGTACTCTGAAATGCAGTCCTCGAATATTATTAATTTCAACTCTGAAATCGGTTGACTAAAATGCAGTACTCTGAAATGCAGTCCTCGAATATTATTAATTTCAACTCTGAAATCGGTTGACTAAAATGCAGTACTCTGAAAAACAGTCCACGAAAATTATTAAATACTACTCTGAAATCTTTTGACTAAAACGCAGTACTCTGAAATGCAGTCCTCGAAAATTATTATTTTCAACTCTGAAATCTTTTGACTAAAACGCAGTACTCTGAAATGCAGTCCTAGAAAATTATTATTTTCAACTCTGAAATCTATTGACTAAAATGCAGTACTCTGAAATGCAGTCCTCTAAAACTATTAATTTCAACTCTGAAATCTCTTGACTAAAATGCAGTACTCTGAAATGCAGTCCTCTAAAACTATTAATTTCAATATCCCTGTCATACTGCGAATTCATAAAGTCTTCCTCGAGTGTTAAATTTTCATTTAATTCTAAACGTCTTTCTTCTATACTGTGTTCGTATAAAGGTCTAAATGGTTGCGGTATAAAACTATGTAAAGTCTCTAGTTCTTCTGATGTTTCGCAAGATTTCGGCGAAAGTTTAACGGCGCTCATAAATCGAATTATTTCTACGAACGCTTCTAGAACTCCGAAACTCGCGTTTTTAAGAAATGTTGGTATTTCTAATGGAAAAGTCTTTAAAGGATCGACGTATAGAAAATGGCATAGGAAAAAATAAAATCTATATATTTTTTCGATAGGCCAAGGCCTACAACAGGCTAGTTCCTCCAATTCCCAAATCAAACCTTCCGCGTCCATAATTTCGGAAGGTTTAAGTCGATAGGTGAGTGTTTCTCAAGACGTATTCTGGAAAACTATTACGTACAACTAGAGTACAACTCCGTATTTATACTCTCCTATAACTTTCCCCTTCCTCGCACCCTCTACGGTTACTTCTTACTTTAGTTTTGAAATGTTGAAGCTGTCAAAATTAATTACCTAATAGTACCTTTCTTTGAATCATGTCAACAATAAATAGCAAATACGTTATTATTTCGTATAAAAGGAACAGTTGCCTTTAAGCGATAAATTACTATCCCCTAAAAATACGCCTCTTTCAAATTTGTCATCATGTAAACAGTGAAGAAACTTAAAGAGGACCGGAAATTATTAGTTGTCAACAAGGTGAAATGAAAAGGTATTTACTTACGTTTAAAAGGTCGTAATTCACTTAATCTTCACGATCCCCTCAACAATAAAATAGTAAATAAGTTCTTATACCGAAAAAAAGACTTTAAATACCTTCAATATAATAATCGGGTTTTCCTATTATTCGTACCTATTATAAAAAATACTCCTCTATGTGTCAAGAAAAGGAAATAAAAGAGGTCCCTTAATTATTGGTTGTCAACAAGTTGTAATGAAAAGGACCAACGTTTAAGAGGTCATAATTCACTTATCTTCGCGATCCCTTCCACAATAAAATAGTAAATATGTTCTTATACCGAAAAAAAGACTTTAATACCTTTAGTATAATAATCGGGTTTTCCTATTATTCACACCTATATTATAAAAAATGCTCCTCTATGTGTCAAGAAAAGGAAATAAAAGAGGACCCTCAATTATTGGTTGTCAACAAAGTGAAATGAAAAGGTATTTACCAACGTTTAAAAGGTCCTGATTCACTTAACCTCTAAGAGAATATAAGAAAGATACGAATAATTGAAAGTCTTTGTGAAGTGTTTTACGGGACCAGGTGCTATATTGTTACTACCCCCACTATTTTCAAATAAAAGAGGGCCATTAGTTACTGATAATTATTAGTTGTCATTCATCTGTCAACATGGAAACAAGTCGTAATGAAAGGAAAATAGCATCGTTAAAACCAAATACTATTGTTATTTCTTTGTGTTTTATTATAATTCTGGGAATTTTGGAATTTGTAAATTTATGGTTTCAGAACTTTGACATTAAGATAAATTTAAGATCAAACAATGAGACTAAAGACTATCCATCTTATTTACATTTACAACAATACGCTAATAGTACCAACGCTAATTTTCGAGTATAAATAGGACCCCTACTTTACCATATTACCCACACTTTCTCGACGAGCACCGACCAGGAAACATGGAACACGGAGACTCTAACAGTAAATATAGATTTTTTAGCCCCTTAACTCTCTCTCTTAATATTTAAAGAAACTCTGCCTCTTTATTCAAGTCTCTTTCTACGACCCGAATACCGGCGTCAGAAGAAAAATCTCTATTTCTCCGATTAAGAAAATCAATACCCGTTTTCATTTAAGCGATAAATTATGCTTAACTTTCGGCTTTGAGAATTTACACCTAGACATAGAACTCCGTATTAACAACAAAAACTCTTTCGAAACCTTCGCTTTAACCGAGTTTCACAATCTGCTCTTGAAGATTGGTCCTCTAGCCGGTTGGACATCGGGGAATGAACCCCGTCAATTCGAAGCGCTCCTTTCTGACAACGGCAATAGAAAAGTAACTGCTCTCGCGTCTAAAGATTGTTTAAAATTTTATTCCGAAATCAATGATAAACAAGTTGGGAAAACCAAAATATTACCTCTCCGAGTCAAGACGACTACTTACAAACGTATTTAGCCAGATATGGAAATGTTTCTTAAGTTAAAATTTATGAAATATTAAAGCAGTATACAAAGCATAGCAAATTTACTGTAAATCAGACGACATTTTACATCCAATAATGATATACTTGTACACATTAAAATCATCCGATGGGGGAAAAACGGGAAATGAAGAGATAAAACTTTGGAGGGATATTACCTTTACGTGTTTGTAAAGGCCCAATTTTCTACTCCTCAACTGTATGCAATCTATGTTCAAAGCCATATTCACAACAGGGTTGGCATGTAAACACAATCCTCTCGTTTCACCTCAACGATTTTCTTAGTTTAACAACATGACTGTTAACGTTACATAACACCAAAGCTTATTTGTGGCTACACACACTGAAAGTAAATGCGTACCATAAAAAGCATGAAAACACGAAGCTATTATCCGATTACGATCAGACCTTTCACTGGTCTGGGCTGCGTTCGGCATAGCTCACCAAAAAAGACAGCGGATTTTGGAAATGTTTACCGGTGAGCTCTGTCGTCATAGCTTTTCTCCGGTCATCGGCGTTTTATAAATGACGCTAGCGCAATAAAGCGTGCAAGGTACCAAGGCTTAACAAAAATTGTAGGATAACATATTTATAGAGATAGATAACAACTTTTATAATTAAAATTAGAAAATAACATATCTCTTAAAATTCTCGGGTGATCAACTGGTTTCACGCCAATTAAATAGCTATAGTCCCATAAAGTTATTTGTATTAATTCCTCCATGGTTTTTTCGCCAAGCTGAGAACTACGCGTTTTACGTCACGTTATCCAAAAAGCCGACTATTTTCTTTGAAGACCGCGCTAGCTCAGCGCTAAGCACCGTGACGTCAAAATTCAAAAGCAAAATCCCGTTATGTAGGACACTGCTAGCAGCGCTGGGCTCTGCTGAACGCGGCCCAGATTTCCACCATGATTAAAAAATCTAAGCCTAATTATTTAAAAGTGTATTTAACTTTCGGCTCACTCTGAACCGTTAATGTCTCTGCATACAGAAACGAAAACCAAACCCAAACGTTTACTTTTTGGTTCCCTAGGCCTATTGACAAATAAAAGTTCATTTGACCAACATAGCAGCGTTGTGCTTGTATTCACTGTGATTTTAGAAAGGATTATGCTATAAACAGATGTAGTATAGCTTAAGTAATATATAAACATCCATTTTAAATAATAATATTAAACAAAATCTTTGGAATATCAAAATGAAACGGAGCTTTAAAGCTACAAAAGTACTAAATGCATCATAATTACGAAAAATACTTCCACATATTCACTTTATATTATGGAAAACGGGAATATTAAGGTTCTGAAGGATTTCTTTACACATCAAAACAAAACGAACTTCTAACGCAGCGCACTAGTGTTACAACGGACGGACACATATAGACAAACACATAGACTGCTGTTTTACCCTTTCCGTATTAATTTTGAGTTGAGGGACATGATTATCTTAAATATTAAAATAAATATAATTAATATTAAATATTTTCTTCGATAGTTGTTCGCCTTATTGAGCGTTACATCGTTTTGAAAAAGAACAATTAAACATTCTTGAGAGACTTGACTAATATTGGCGTTTGAAATGAAGCATACGCCGGTTGCTTCGCCTTCATCAAATAGGTAGTATATAAGGGTGTCGAATCGCAGCTATGGATAAGAACAGCGCAATTGCGTGAACCTTTGGTGGAAGCCCCACCATTGGGAGGCCGGACGTTTCTCGTAACCCTGGCCGATCGCCGCGTATGTCTTAACCTTAAGGAGTAGAAGCCAGGTGTACAGACTGGTGTCCATGTGGGATGGACAAAAACAAAGACCAGAAGATGGTGGTGTTAGAAGCCAGGTGTACAGACTGGTGTCCATGTGGGATGGACAAGAACAAAGACCAGAAGATGGTGGTGTTAGAAGCCAGGTGTACAGACTGGTGTCCATGTGGGATGGACAAAAACAAAGACCAGAAGATGGTGGTGTTAGGTGCCAGGTGTACAAACTGGTGTCCATGTGGGATGGACAAAAACAAAGACCAGAAAATGATGGTGATAGAAGCCAGTAAGTACAGACTGGTGTCTATGTGGAATGGACAAAGACCACAAAATGGTGGTGTTTGAAACCAATAAGTGCAGATTGGTATTCATGTAGAATAGACAATTGACTAGTCAGATGAAGTAATAGTGGCCAGTTGATTTGTGGATAGATTCAAGTTTTGAAATTTCCGGGAACTGTGAATACGGTCCGGAAATAGCGAACACATTTGCTTCAATTCAGAAACTGCGAACACGGTCCCCTGGGGTGTAAGTCAATAACAACAGACAGACACACACACACACACCCACACAAACACACACACAGACACGTCGAAATTAGAACCTCTCCGTGACATACGTCACTCGGAGAGGTAAAAATTGTGTGAAATAACTCTTAACTCCTTTGAAGCTTACGAATTAAATAGAAGCTCAGAAACCATTAACACTCATTTACTTAGACTCAGATCTCATAAGGTCGTATTCAGAACCATGATTGAAGTTATAAATGATTATCTTTCGAGTATTTACGAAATGCTTTTCGACACTAAAATACTCCCCTCTCATTTATACATGATTGAAGAACACGAAAAATTTGATCGCGTTTACAGTTATTTTACAAATTACATCTCCGCTTTTAAAATTATAAAAGAATTTGAAGAGAAATTGAAAAATCAAGAAATTGAAAACGAATTTAACAATTACAATATCTTTAGTATATTAGCTGGACAACTTTATATTTTAAAGGATTGCATTAATTTTTAAAAAAAGGTCTTATTAAAAGGCTTTTTTATGTTTTGTATTGTTTTATTGGAATATTTGTGACATTTGAATATTATTTCTGATGTATTGTCAATTTTCTTATACCTTTAGTTACGAATTTGTGGTAATATTTTAAAGGATTGCATTAATTTAAAAAGAGGTCTTATGAAAAGGCTTTTTTATGTTTTGTATTGTTTTTATTAGAATATTTGTGACATTTGGATATTATTTCTGATGTATTGTCAATTTTCTTATAACTTTAGTTATGTAATAAAGTTTTTAAACTTTATACACGTTTGTTATTTTTTAAAAACATGTATTAGGGTCTTGGTCATCTTGTTTTCCTACTACAACGTACCCTTTTAAATAAGATCCGAAAAGAACAAATCTGAGCTTAAAGAGGACCCCTCTCGACTCGAAGAAATTCTTCTTTTTTTCCCTCAAATAAGGTTGACCATAACGACGTCTATCGGTGAAAAAAATATCTTTCCCTATAAACCCCAAAAAAGAGTTTCGCCTCTCTAAAACATATATTTTACCTGTAGTACCAAATGGGGGGAGGGGGATGAAAATATGGTCGTCCAGGTTCCCTATAAACCCGAAAAAAGATTTTCCCTGTGTGGCGTATAAGCCGAAATGGAAAATCGCATGGCGTATAAACCAAATGGGGGTCGGCAAAGGGGGGTCGCAGAAAAAGAGTACAAAAATGGGAGGGGGAGGGGGTGCTTGTGGCGTATAAACCAAATGGGGGTCGGCAAGGGGGGGTCGCAGAAAAAGAGTACAAAATGGGGGAGGGGGTGCATGTGGCGTATAAACCAAATGGGGGTCGGCAAGGGGGGTCGCAGGGACCCGAGTGGCGTATACTGCCGTATTATTCTCTACTGGAGCTTGTCATGAAGTGATGTAGGTCATAGATTCTGGTAAAGCGATACCTGGTGAGGCGCTGTCAAAGGCTTAGTAATGCAGACTAAATAGGAAGATGGACTGCAAAACGGCGCACAGTCAATTCTCGCTTGTCGTTCTCGAACCAGCTTTCATTAAGTCTCTAGCTTTGCAAAGCAGTCTGGGAAATAAGGATATTTTGAAACTAGTCCTTGGGACCAGTGACCTCCCTAGTGTCTTAAGTAATAAACTGGTCTCAGGACTGGTCCCCGTCTTTGTTCTCCTATAGATTTACAATTAATAAACTGGTCCTGAGGACCAGTAACCCCCACTTTTTGAATTAAAAAACTAGTCCAAGCAATTAATAAACTGGTTTTGGACCCGAGGAAGTGTACTATTTCCCTGACTGTTACGAAGTAAGGGAAGTGTCATACTTATGGAACATATCTTATAAGCTTATGGTTAAACTCTAATTCAATCCGAATAACGTATTTTCACCGGGTTTTTATATCTTAACGGTTGACTTTGTATTTAGGGCAAAGTGATGTTGAACTCGACTTCATTATCAGTTTGCCAAATTTTGATTACGACCCTATTTTAACTTAAATAACGATCTCATTAGTCTGACGACGAACTCCTTGCCTTCAATAACACTGAAAAGTCACCTTGTCTTCTTTCGCTATGCAGTGCAGCTAGGTTCTCGTTAGATAAAAATTACATTTGCTCCATGTCGTGTAGTCCAAAGAGCTGGTTGGTTATCTTGAATTACGATGTCTGGGACGCTTCGTTTGCTAAATAGGACTAAGGGACACGGCATGGATATATGAAACAGGTCAAGAGAGCAAATTAAGGAGTATATTTCTCAGGTGTTCGCTGGAACCCGCAACTTTATATTTTCAGCACCAATTAAACCGTGATTTTATGAAAATTCGTTTAATATTTTGGGGTCTGGTGCAAAGCGACTTAATGAAACCACTAAGGATATACAGGGTGTTTCTGATAAGTCTTGTGGCATAAATGAAGGGGGATGTTCTTTGGGAAATCGATTTTGAGTCGAAAATGTTTTAACTCCTATCTCCATTTTGTTTGCCACAAGGGACACTGTTTTCTTGTTATGATTTGATGTAGTGTTTTAGGGATGACCCCTTAATTAAATCAGAAATCATTTTCTTAATCAGTTTCTTTATTAAATTTAAGGGGTCATCCGTAAAATACTCGGACAATCTTAACTTGTAACAGTGGCCCGGACGGTTACATTTTCGACTCAAAATCGCCCAAAGAACATCCCCCTTATTAATCTGTGGCAGAAGTTTTTCTTCGCGAAACCTATAGCAGGCCACGTTATTTTTAACTGCGCATGATTGGAGCGCAATACGTCATATCCCTACGAAATCACCGTCAGACGCAAAACTGAGAACTGTCGTTTGCCTTAGTTTGATGCGTGAGAAAAATGCGCAGTACCACATTATCGCGAACGATAGATTTTTAAGTGCCGATATAACGTTGCATTCCCTTGCTTGATCATCCTTGGTTTGTTTTTTCTCTTGGGTATAGATATATATTAGAAGTCACGTATTTTAAATTCATTCAAGTTAAACACCGAACTTTTATTTCAATCACAACGGACTGAAAAGTCAAAGTAAACTTAGTAAAGTTTCAATTTATTATAATTTTTAAACAGGTCGGCGGCGGCACAGTTTCCTCAGAGGAAATTTATAAAACTCGTGGTCCAAATACCGACCGACATGCCTTTTGGGAAAATGTTTTATTTATTAAAATATGCAAAACATTGCAGTATGTTAATTCAAGAAATTGAAATTCAAATTGTGAAGGATTAGGCCTTAATTTTTGAGTATGGTCTTTAAAATCAAATTGCGTAAAGTGGTACTGTAGAGCTTAAAATATGAAAATTTAAAATCCTTGAAAATTGATTTAGCATAAAGATTGAGTAACTCTTGCTAAGAAAATAATATATTACTGTTAAGGCCCGTTTAGACTAGACTAAAATCTTGCGTTTGCGTCGATAGAAGTCGCATTGCTCGCTTAATTAGACACGTGACAACGACTAAAAGATTCCCGGGTTTAGTTTGAAAATTTGCAAATTCATCGGTTATAGTGTCTATCGAGATGGCGCCACCTAAACTAGCGCCTTTTCTTTAGCCATAGCTCACTCGATCATGCCTTACCTTCTTACCTAAATTTACGTGTTATCCGTCGAACACTCTAATTATGACTAAAGTTTGCCCATATGTCATATAACATTTTTGACTCAAAATAACCTCCCCCTACTGTGTGTTGGTAATTAATGGAATCGTCTATTGAGTTGAATTGTTGGACTTGGAAATGACCCAAATTCTAATAGAAAATCCGGTTTTTCAATATTAATTTAGCTCTTTCCAAGTCTTTAACTGACTAGGTACGTAATGGATTACAACGTCAAAATCGTTTCAAATTTTACGACAAGTTAAAAACCCCGAAAGCTCGTAAATTTTCACTCGGGAAACTCGGGATTATTTCTCGGGCTTGGAAACATTTTCTTTCTGAAAACATACTCACTCAATTATTTAAATAATGTGTCAGATGAAGGTTTAAGACTCGTTAATTTAACCTTAGACATTCCATTCAATTTCACAAGATGAGGATGAAGATGTATCATATCTTCCGGGGAAGTTCCTAAACATTGTTATATAATTTTAATTAATTTTTGGATATTGTGTATAATTTTAATAATAATAATTTCCATAATTTTGCTTATTTAGTCACTTAATTAATGTTAATTAATGAAATATTTAACCTTAATCAAACGTCTTCATCCAGTAAATGGCTTTTCTCTGTAATTTCGATCACTTAAGTTTCGTATTTATTTAATTAATTAGTTACCATTAATTAATGAAACATTTAAACTTAATTAGCCGTGTAATTAGTATCGCTTCTCGGCCTTTTGGCTAAGATCAAGTGTAGTATCTGTTCTGATCAGCTTAATATCTGATCCGGTTCCATTGGGACCCTTCGATATTAACTCGATTTTGTAACTGGGCGAAGTAGAACGGGCTTGCCCGACTTCGCCACGAGTCGACCTGATATTGCACTACATTCAGGATCGGCTCACACCCCCAATAATTAATTCAAAATTCAATACGATTACACTAATTATTGTACGGTTGCAAGAAAAGAAGTCGGCGGGTGAATTACACGTCTTCTTTGAAGAGATATTAAGTCCTGATTCAACTCGGATAATAAAACTCTCCGTTTTTTTTTTGCTCGATTAAAAAGTTAAAGGACTTGAAGAGTCGGAGTTGTCCCAAATTTTTCATTTATTTCAAAATTCCCTAACTTTTACTGGTTTTTCTCCGACTGTTTGTTTATAGTCATTTTCTCTGACCAGTTTTAATCGCGCCTATGTTTGTAGTAAAGACAGAAATTAATAAATTCTTAATTTACGTAATTAATTAGCGTAAATCAATTTAATAATTCCGTAATTTTGCTTACATTAATTATCACAGTTAATTTATGTCAATTATGAAGTACTTAAACTTGATCGTCCGTCTAATATAGTATTAGATTGAAGAGAATCTATATTTGTTTTTGGTAATTAACGTCCATATTTAGTTAATTAATAAGCGTAATTAATATGATATTTAAACTTAATCAACCGTGTAATTGGGTTGGGTTTCCGTTTAATAATCCTTTCATGGACTATAATTTTGCGCGTTCAATTTTCTTATTTAATTCACTAACTATTGTTAATTAATTAATTATTTTACTTTAATCAACCGTGCAATTAGTATCGCTTCTCGGCCTTTTGGCTAAGATCAAGTGTAGTATCTGTTCTGATCAGCTTAATATCTGATCGGGTTCCATTGGGACCCTTCGATATAAACTCGATTTTTGCAACTGGGCGAAGTTTAACGGGCTTGCCCGACTTCGCCACGAGTTGACCTGATATTGCACTACATTCAGGATCGGCTCACAACCTCAATAATTAATTCAAAAAAAAAACACTGTCAGACTGTAACAAATGCAGTTGATGAGATGCTTTTGACTAAAATTCGAAATAACCCACCTAAAAGTTCTAGTTTTATTCTGTGACTGTTTTTAATTCCGAAAACGTTTAATTGTAAACGACCTTGCACAATTTTTAATCCTAAACAAGTAGTTAATTGAGTTGATTTTTATCTACCTGTGAAGTTACTAAAAACCAAACGTAGCTTATTGGAACGGAGTTTCTTGTGGCCTTTGGTTTGTGTGTGTGTGTGTCGAGCTCGTATACACGAAAATAATTTGGTGAGAAAATAGTTAAGAAAAGCTCCACTAAAATAACTCCGAGCTCGTACTTATTGCAATAATCGTGTTCACGTTGACTTTTGTGGGGTCGCTCTATTCTTGGCTAATCCCGTAGCCAGCTCGAAAAGTGAATGAAAGGGTCACAATTATACCGTTCAACCCGTAAATTCCTATCAGTAATTAAAGACCTCTACACTATTGTTAGGGCCTCCCTTCTTACATAAAACTACATTCAAATCAAATCAAATTCAAATTCAAAAATGTTTATTTTTAACTTTTCATACAGTTTACATTATTTTGTTAAAAGGTTAATATATGAGCTTGATTCCCATTTTTGGTTTTTTTAATCAAAAAGTCTTAGGCTTCGAAGTCAACTTTTGAAACTTTATAAAATTATTGTAAATATGTGATTAGTTTTACTGGTGATTTTCATGTTATTTTATCCTATATAATTCGATTAAACTTCGGTTATCAGAAAATTTCGATCCCCTTTTAATGTTGGTTATCATTGTAGACGAAATTCATATTTTAACTTCCTGTTAACAGTGTAGGCTTGGTGGTGATTTTCTGTTTAATATTCAGTATGAAATTTCATAGAAATCTCTGTGAGGGTTTAATAACAATATGAAGTGGTATTTTTTAGAATTACGTTAATACACGTAGCTGTTAATATTATGTAAAACTAATTTTTTCGTTCTTGTTATTTTTTGTTACAGAATACGGTGTGGGCCTGTAACGACTGTGCCAAAAGCAGGGAGTAAGGAACGTTAGAGGGAGTTTTGATCTAATGCTAAAAAAACCGTCACACAGTGGCAAATAGGAATGAAAGTGAAGGGTAGGAATTTTTATCTCCGTTCCTCAATTTTAGCTAACGCGCAGGCGCGAGTGACGTCGTTTACTACCGCCAGCAGAGAGAATTTGAAAATTCTATCTGCCGCCACACGGCCAACTTAGATCATCTCCTAAGTTGGCCATGGCCGCCAGCGCCAGCTTCCGCTTCCATCGACTGCTGCCCCACTCACTCTGTTCAACCAACAATCAACGTCTGTTGGGAGGAAACCGAGGCTTAATAAAAATGCCAAATTGTTTTTGTAACGGTTGTAGGAATGATTCAAGGTATTCGCTTAAAAATATATCAAAGGAATATCCTTCCACGCGTTTCCAAAGCCAAAAACCCAGATAGAAAAATGTAAAAGATGGATATTAGCTTGTGGAAGACCGATTTCCACGAGCTTCTATTCACTTTCAATAAATTTCAAGCTTTGTTTTTGGTTTGGGAAATGGTTTGAAAACGATATTTACCATGTCGGGTCTTGTTAAATACTTAGGGTTACTTGAACAATTAAAAAACAACACTTCTTATAGTTAACCATGGCAGAAATGCAAACACGACCTTCCCCTTCTAGTTCAAAGCCGGTTTTTAAATTTGACGCATGCGCGCGGACACCGCGATGAGTCCCCGAGTCAGCGCCAGAGAGAGACGAGTTTAGCCAGGAAAGCGAACGAACGCGCCTATTCACTTTAACACTTCCTCTCAAGTCTCTCCTCCCTGGAGAGACTAGCGCGCCACCATTCCGAGGAAGGGCGCGGAAATCAAGGTCAAAGGTCAGGGTATGCCGTGAACGGGGATCGACACTCTCCTGATGGTCAAACCGCCAAGAATCAACAAATGCTTATGAGGGGAACTTCGCAGGAAAAGGTATGTTCATTCTTTTCTTTCTTCTATATTTTGACAAAATTTTAGCTGTTTGGAAGTGTTAAAGTGCTTTTAAAGGGAGGATGAAATAGAAACTCAAATGATTTTTTGAGCGATTCTTCTACTAATTATAAGAAAGTGAAACATTAAGCAAATATCTTCTAATGATTTTAAAATTCAAATTGTTTTTCTAGAGATTTCATAGATAATTTAAAATTAGGACCTCCGGTCAATTTCGTAACGCCCTGCCTTCTTGTTAACAAATTTCAATTTACGCCATTATTTTCACTTCGCGTGCAATTTTATTAAATCTCACGCAACTAATTTTCATTAGTCATGAACCTTGCCACTGGAATTTTGAAAACAAGAAGGCGTAGCGTTACACGATTGGTCGGAGGTGCTAATTTCAAATTAACTATGAAATATATGATACGAATTTGATTTTTTAAAATTATTTGGAGGTATTTCCTCGATGTTTCACTAACTATATATGCAGATTGGTTTTATAATAAGTAGAAGAATCCTTAATTTCCTTTTCACTTTGCCTTTAAGCAATTAGACAATAGCAGTATCAAGAGCCATACAGGACCCGAGAGCGTTCAACAACCCAGCGCAAAAGTATGAGATCATAGAAACCGAACTCTCTCGGGTCTTATATGGGTTTTTGGCATTGCTTAAATTTTCCATAAGTGAAATCCTTGTTCTTTTCGAAAGTGTTATCGTTATGGAAATCAAAATTAGTGATCTCATGGGTCTCATCACTTCTCTAACTACCTTTCTTTTAATTTTCTCTTAAAAAAACCCATTGACCCTAAACTACAGTTGCAAGATCACGATCGTCGCGAGGACCCAAAGTCACGTGAGTATCCACCGAATCATCTCGCAGTAGATGACTTAGTTACGGGGCACGGGAGACAGCAAAGTCATCACCAACAACCGAAACCACCTCCCCCAACAACCGCAACAACGTCAGACTTCCCACCACCCCAATAACCAATCGGAAACGAGCAGTAACCGGAAACAGAGACCGGAAGAGAACGCTTCCGCAGAAATAAACGCCAAACGTCGACGCTAAGAAGAGGAACAAATATTATTGCAAAAAAGGTGATCTTCTTACGAGGAAGAACGTGAACGCGAACGCGAACGCGAAACGGAAGTGAAAAACATAAACGGCGGAATTAGAAGGTTGTCTTTGGAGGAAGATGATAAGAAACGTCGACTGGAAGACGAGAAGAAACGTCGATTCGAAGAGGAAGCCAATAAAACTAACGGGTTAAGTTCCAGGCGCTCTTTCGAAGAGAACGAACAACGTCTTACTTCCGGTTCAGGTGGCGGAAATAGGTGGGATGAGGAACGAATTATTATTTCCAGTGGTGGCGGCGGAAGTAGACGTGATAGTGATGATCGTGTCATAACCGGTAATAGACGAGAAAATGAAGATCGCTTAATTTCTGGGGGTAGGCGAGAAGATGAACGCATCACTTCCGCCGGAAGTAGAAGGGATAGTAGTGAGAAACGGAAGTCGGCATCGAGAAGATCCTTAGAAGATGACGATGAAGATGAGGATGAATATGAGGAAGACGAAGATGAAGAGGAAGAGGTAGGCGGAAGTGAATTTTCATCGTATTTCTTATCGGTGTTATTTTGGGAAGGCTTTGTCATTCAAAAGGTAGTGAATCTAGTGACAAACGTTGATGATCTCACTCAGAGTAGGTTGTGACATCCCATTAAGTCTACGGGAGCGCCTCATAAGTCAATTATATTCAGGGTGTTTCTGATAAGTTTGCCATAAATTAAGGGGGATATTCTTTGGGAAAACGATTTTGAGTCGAAAATGTAACTTCTATCGCCATTTTGCCCCAAGGGACAATGCTGTTTTCGAGTTATGATATGATGGGTGTTTTAGGGATGGCACCTTAATTAAATTAGAAAGCATTGCCTTAATCAGTTTTGCAATTAAATTTTAAGGGGTCATCCGTAAAACACTTGGACAATCTTAACTCGAACTTAGGGCAAAATGGCGATAAAAGTTACATTTTCGACTCAAAATCGATTTCCCAAAGAACATCCCCTTAATTTATAGTAGACTTATCAGAAACACCCTGTATAATAACCAATCAAAGCCAAAATTTTGACTTAGTTCCCAAAATATTCCCTAATGACACTGATAAGGTTTACGTTGGAACTGTGTTAAATCTTGTTGGACAAGAGGGTTTTGTCAACTAACCACTTGACTCCAACCCAAAATTTAACACAATACAATTCGCTCTGACCTCCCGCGGTCATAAAGGAGGAAGATGAAGAGGAAGAGGAAGAAGAAGAAGACGAGGAAATAATCGGAAGACGAAGCGGAACCACAACCGGAAGTAGTGGTGGTGTTGGTGGTGTTGGTGGTAGTGGTAGTAGTAGCGCTTCCACTAAAGAGGAAAGAGCCCGAACGGACCTTTTTTACGGGACCCAACCTCAAAGGGAAACGGATCATAATCGGTACGAACTGGACGAAGATTACGAACGAGAAGGTGAGGTACGAAACTCATTTGTGGGTGATGTTCAATTTCGAGAAATTAGTGGTCAATATGAGAAATATCTTGGTGATTCAGAAGTTATATTTTTTCCTGATACACACGTTTTATCTTAAGTTTATAAGATATAACGGAAGTAAATAGAGGAAGTACGTATCTCCAGCTTTAAATAGTGTTAGACTTCCCTTTCCCATAAGCCTAAAGGGGTATATGAGATAGAGATGTGAAATTTCCGATTCAAATTTTGGAAAATTTAAAATCACCGCTTCAATTATATTGCGACTTTTGGACTTTATTTTTTATGAATTCAAAGCTTTGTGCAGTGAAACCATGTGCTCCATCAATTTTTGCAGACCACTTTCTTATGGTGTTTGGATGTGGTAAACAATAAAATCGACGAAGATACCTATAGGCTTTAGGACTGTAAAAATGCAATGTTGCAGCAAATTCTCGGAGTGTGCTGCCGTAGGATTTATTCGCCATGTTTCTAGGCCCACTATCTTTTAGTTGTTGAAAGAGCTCTTTTGCTATTGGTGAAAATGATGCGTCTAACTTGACAAGGTTGTCCTCTATCATAACTTTCTCTTTACGTAAGGTTGAAATTATTCCTTTGAAGCTCATTAATTTTTGATCACGCCTAATAATCTTCCCTTTTGTAAGTTTCAGTCTTTTCTGGATGCCTTTCCTTCTTGCCAATTCAGTTTGAAGATTTCTTTTAAGTCGCAAAATTTCACAGTCCTAAACATAATATTAGTTTGCCTCTACAAGGTAAGCAATATTAATTTCAAATTAACCTTTTTCCGTGATGCAGCCTCTAATTGTTTTACACGGTTTTCATAGGACAAGTAATACGTCTGCAAAAAGGTATAATGAAGCAAGGTCATAGCGTAGAATTGGGGCGTTTAAAATTACATGATCCAATTCTACAGGTGGAATATCTTGTCGCTCGCTATAACTGAATGAGGGACCTGCATTAGGTTGAGTGTCAGTGTCAAGTTCAATTGTCTCAGATTTGTTGCATTGTTGATATGATTCCTAAGTTTTTAAAATATTAATGCTCCGATAATTCTTTCTTGTCTACCATCGTGTTCAATACATTTTCACTGTGAGACTCATTTTGAACTTCAATGCAGAGACCAATGTCTTCCACTTGCAAAACGTCATCCATCGTCATTTCATCATGATCACCACATGGTGAACTTACTTCAGTTTGAGACGAATTATTAACAGATGTGGATGAACCTAAGTTATTGCTATTTATGCTAGCCCGACTGTATGTTTTCTGTAATTAATGATTAAAAGTTTGAAAACACAATTTTAGTTGCTGAAAAATTTCTTTAATTAAATACAATTCCATCGCTTAGGTGTGGGTTTGGAGGTATGGGCAAAAGTAATGTAGGAACCGCAGTTTTGTACAAAAGTCTTATTTTGGTATCTTTCCGATAGTCCGATATTTGAAAATGATCACTACAAAGCGCGTAATTTTTCCCTGCCCTGGAGCCCAATTTAATTTTCCAATGGCTTTGAGCCATTTTACTAATAAATTGGGCTGATTAACCGGAAATCTTTGTTTGAAGTATCAGTTAGAAAAATAATATAAAACTGCAGAACAATTTTCCCGCTTTGCTTACTTATGCCATGAAACATTTTTATTTCTCCCTGTATTTTTACATTCTTCAATGGAACACTTTCTGCCCATTATTTACTTATTTTTTACTTTCGTTCTTTGAAATAAGCACAAGAAAGTGTCATTTTCAATAATAAATAGTTTTTATTAGGTTTATAAACTACATTTAAACACGATGTGTGTGAAACCTAAACGTAGTTTGAAATTGCGCAATTTCGCGCCAAAATAAAAGTTTTAAAAGTGTTTAATTTTCGCGCCAAAAGTAAAATATTGAAAATTCTAGTTATGCGCCACAAACATAGATGGCGCTACAGAAGAATGATAAAGTATACTTGTTGAAAAAACAGGGCGAGCGAAGCGTAGATTTGGTGTGTAATTCTAGGGGGCTTATATGTTCTCAGACCACTAATTAGTGGTCTGAGATATGTTCCAAGTTCTTTGGCTTAGAAAGAACTTGCTCAAGCAACATCGTGCGGCGTACCTACCGGCAGCGGAAAATAACCCAATTTTTTCATCATTATATAAATAACTAGACTTCTTGCTATGATTTTATACGTTTCTTACCTCGGCGGGACAGTGAAAAAGTTATTGTTTTGACGAGAGACAAGAAAAGGTCTCTAAACTCACAGATGTTGCTAGGTTTCGAAAACTAATATCTAAATTATCAGGCATTCCAATTGATCGAGTTAGGTTACTATTTCTAGGGAAAGAGGTAAGTTACAATTTTTAAGCTTACTTTCAGGGCGTAATTAAGCAAGCAATATAATTAAAAATGTCAACAGTTATACGACGTCCATGAAGAAGATGGAAAATTCATGAAGGACAACCTTCACTATTACGATTAAGGTTTCCCACAGTTCAGTTCAAACAGTTCAGTTTTCGGTTCAGTTCAGTTATTTTCGGTTTCAGTTTAGGGACTAAACTGATTTGATTGCTTCAGTTCAGTTTCAGTTTGCACATCTCCAAACTGATCAGTTTTCAGTTCGGTTCGGTTTATTTCCTAAACTGAACTGATAAAAACTGAACTGAAGAGATAGTTAGGTACTCTTTCGATCTATCGCGAGAAACGATATCAATACGTTCCCGCAAACATTAGTACAACAATAGAAAACTGGCATCGTTTAGTATTGCATGCTGTATGATATTTTGGGGGATGTGTCGCGTAAAGTTACCTTATTAGTGTTGCGCATATTTCATCATTTATGTCGCGTATATTTAATGATGCATAGAAATAAGCTATTAATTTAAGTCCCGTGATTAGCTGGGACTCTCTGCAGGGAGACACAGGCCAAAAGAATACCAATAATTTGTAACTAAAAAGGGTAACATAATTAGCTAATTAGTCAAAGTTAAATTGTACTATGTTAATAATTGGCCTTATTCCTGATCAACGCCACCGAGGCGTAGCGGCGACTTTTAGAACTATAATAATACGGTAGCCAATTACAGGTGGCGATGGAGTCGATGGACTCTGATGGAGGTCTGTTATTTTCTGTTTTGTTGATCTTTCTGAATCATGTGAATAGCCAAGGCTTAACAAGCGATATGGTTTCAAAAGTATTAAAAGTTGATTTTACCTTTCTTATTCTGTCTAATATTATGAAATAAGACTTTCGGAATAAGTTTTCATTCGATTTTGGTCTATTTGGAGATTATTAGGTTAATAATAATTAGTTAAAAAAATTTTTTGAAGTTGAAGCGGTAATAATCAAAACATAGAAAATAACAGATCTCCATCAGAGTACATCGACTCCAGCGCCACCTGTAATTGGCTACCGTATTATTATAGCTCCAAAAACCGCCGCTACGCCTCGATGGCGTTGATCAGGAATAAGGCCAATTAATAGTTAGTGAAATAAAAATGACCCTTAAGGTACTGGCACTTCACGATTCCAAAATACTTAAGAGTAGTAGAAAATGTTAGCGGTTTATAGATACAATCTGGGTATTTTGGGCCTCTGACACCGTATTTTTCTTCTTGATAATCTCTGAAGGGGTTTTCGGTTCAGTTCAGTTATAACTGAAAACTGAACTGATCAGTTCGGTTTCCTGGCTGAACCGAACTGATAATTTCAGTTCAGTTTCAGTTCTTGAAAGTCTTAACTGAAAAGTTTCAGTTCAGTTTCAGTTTTAGTCCAAAACCGATTTGAACCGAACTGTGGGAAACCTTAATTACGATCTCGAATTCTCACTTACTCTACAAGTTGCGGAAAAGGCAGTGATTGTTGACGCCAATGAAAAATCGAAAACAGCGGCAACTAATGAAGCTGTACGATAAGTGATATACTAATGTCAAAGCTTACTATTATCCGGCATGTGGGGTTTAGATCAAAAACTCCGTTGCCACAGGGACAACTTGTAATAAAAATCAGGGAATTTAAAAGTGAGTGAAAATGGTTAGGGAATAAGTTTTAGTGTATAAAATTTCATTGGGGTAAATAATTCATGGATTATTTAGAGATAATCAGGGAGAATCGTTAAAGAATTTAAAAAAAAAATATTTTTGCGGCAACCCTAAAAATTAAGAATTTCAAATATAAAATTCTAACCAATTTGTTAACACTTTAGCAAGGAAAGTCAAATATTTGGAATTGTAGTGTAGGTTGAAGAAGTACAACTTCTAAGATGAGGGTCTTCAATATTATAAAATATTGAACACAATAGTGCCATATTTTAAGTAATTTGTGTGTTATGACGCAGCTTTAATGATGTATTTAATTATTCCTTATCTGTGGGGTGAATTTTGTAAAAAAAAAACTTGTCTTTATAGTGAACATTCTTCCTATTACATATTTAATTTTTTATTATATTTTAAGTCCTTAATATATTCTCCTATATAATATCATGATAATTCCCATATGTTAAATTGGAATAATTTTTATTAGTCAGACGTCATTTGAAGTTATAGATTTGTTTCTTAAACCGTGATGGAAAAAAAATTCTAAAATGATTGATTTTTAATTCTCATTTCCTCCGTTTTGCAATGGTTTCTTCCTGTTTTCTCCTATATTTTGCAAATGGTTTTTCTGTTTTCTCCTAAATTTTGCAATGGTTTCTTTCTGTTTTCTCCTAAATTTTGCATTGTTTCTTCCTGGTTTCTCCTATATTTTGCAAATGGTTTTTCTATTTTCTCCTATATTTTGCATGGTTTCTCCTTGTTTTCTCCTATATTTTGCATGGTTTCTCCCTATTTTCCCCTATATTTTGCATCAATTTCTTACTATTTTCCTCTAAGGACTACATGGAATTGGTGCTCCTTAATTATCTATGAAGTGTAATTATGGCAAAAAAAAAAATAGAAACAAAATATTTTAACACAAACCAATAAACACAGAAACACCTATTTCGTGTTTAGATTATCGTAACAAGAGATAAATTTGTCAGAAAAATAAGCTCTACCCATGATCGAGCTAAGAACTATGAACAGTTTGCATAGTTTCATACCTTGCAATAGATCAATCCATTAATTCCACAAGAGAAGTAAACACCACATTTGGCCTCCATTTTGGATTATGCCTCTAAATTATTTATTTATAAGTGCATTTCCACACAATAGAAACATACACGCAACACTTGGAAACGAAACCCTGTTCGGGCGTCACCAACAAGCAGGCAAGTTACAAAAAACAAGTCCCTGCTGTTTTTTCTCAAGGCCTGAAGTGTTTTGGTTAATTGGAGGCAATTGCTAATTAACAATAAACTATATATTGTTTTTTCTTCATAAATACGAGGAAATCAGCATATCACATTCGCGTCTCTAAACTAGGTGGAAATTTTAAGGGCTGGAAAGGGAAATTCCATTTTTCCCACCTGGCATCACTGCTTGGGGTTTGAAATATTTATGTCGGTGTTTTGTGATGTTTAATATCATGACGTGGTATACCACGTATATATTATTACGTAATCGTAATTTTTTTCATCTTGAAATTTAACCACCGATTTTTTTCAATCTGTTTATTATTTCGTGTCTACAGCCAAAACGCCTATATTTTCAACTTCTCAAAAACGAGGACTACTGCGCCGCCATTTCTTTAGTAGCGTCTGCTAAATCGAACTAATTAGGCCTACCCCTACGAGAATGCTTAATTCTCACAGGATGCGAGAGGTTTGATTTAACAGACGGCACTGAACCAATGGCGGCGCAGTATCCCTTGTTTTTAAGACGGGTTAAACGCTAATTATTTTGTAATAAGAGATCATTTATTTATGTTTTAATATTTTTCTCTTTATATTTAGAAAAAGGCAGTACTTTTAAGGCATTGTCTTTTATTACCGTAACGTTTCCTTTAATCAATATTATTGCCTATACAATTGTATCTTTGTTTAATATTCCACTTTCATTAGAAACAGGGATCTTGCTCTTTGAATCCTTATGCACCAAACGGACAAGAATTCTAATGAAGTTTGAAAGAGGGACTTCGTAGAAAATGTGCAAGATAAATGAGAATAAATATGAGAACAACCAAATTTTGACTGAATCTCCAATCTGAAACGAAACATGTCGAAAACGTCTCTATACATTCATCTAATTTAAAAATTTGTTTAAAGATCTAGCAATGATCGTGAGTACAGGCGTAAACAGGGACCATACGAAATTCGATTGTACTGTAATCTATTTCGTAAATGATGTTGCCTGATTTCTCGAGATAAATATGATATCCAGGATATTTCCGGGTTCGTACGAACCCTGCATATACTATTTATTAACTTTACCCTATGAAATATACGTTCAGGGTTGCCACGGAAATTCTACAAGACTTTTCCCAGACCTTTTTTAGGCCGAAATTGTAAATGTTTACAGCACGTTTTAAGTGTTTATAATTAAATAAATTCTTCACATTAAGTTTTCCGCTGTATTTGTTGTACCAAAATGAAAAAGAATCATTTTAGCTATAAATAACAGTCTAAGAGATTTTTTAAAGGCATTTACAACAATTCTAGACATTTTTAATGATTGCTCTAGATTTTTCTGTGTTAAGAGAGGATTAGGAGAAACTTTCATTACTCTTTCAATAAAGACTTAAGGCTCGTTTTCATACAAGCTAGAGAATTAGAAAACGCTCACGCTTCACGAGCTGGAATACGCGCGGTAACGTACTTTTTTCGAAAGTTTCCGCTTTCGCTCGAAATTTTCACGCAACTCTATGAAAACGAGCCCTTATCCTCATAAATTTTACCCACTAAAATCAAATCCCTTGACTTTTCCCTGACTTGCTGAAATTATTAAAATTCCCTGACTTTTCCCTGACCGTTTCGGCCCATTTTTAAATTCCCTGACTTTTCCAGGTTTTCCCTGACCCGTGGCAACCCTGACGTTTAGTGGAATTTCATCATGTCTCCCTAATGATACCAAAATGACTAAATGAAAGTACTGTAACAGTTTTTGCTAAAATTATTTTCATTTTAAACGCATCTTACTATAGACATATCGTCTGATTGTAAAGGCGAATCATGTCTCCAGTCAAAAAAAGCAGAAACTGGAGAGTTCATAAGGTACACTAGAAGTAGCAGTTTATTCAAATAGTTCAGTACTTTCAACGAAAGAACTCGATCAACGACAGCTATAATATTTAAAGTTATATAAAATATTAAAATACCGGTATGATTTAGCAAATTTCTCTTCTCATCTAACCTGCGTTTCCCGTATAACAGACATATATCAGCCAACAGACGCTTAGGCACCACAAAGGCATTGAGAAGGCCGCAAAAACCACACTTCCGGCTACAGATAAGTTTCTTCCGATATTCCAAACCCAAGGGTAGAAAAGAACATAAGCACTGACAGTCAAAGAAAATGTCCAGCCTAGAAATTTCTGTATCTGTAAAGACATCAGTTTCAGAATTGCCTACCATTATAGCATTTTCAAATTTTTAGGCTAAAAGATTTATATGGCCTAACAGTTTCTTCATAAGAAGCCCAGTCCCATTTGTATTTGCCACTCACTTTACCCTTAATGTAATTAGGAGCTTCTATATTATCACCTAAGCAAAGTGACCCACCCACAATGCGTTTCATCATTGAACCAGTAGTCCATTAAATTAGCCTAGGAAGTAAACAATTACAATAGCTGGTATAGCGTACGTCTCTGCTGGGGTAAAAACTCCTTTTAACTCCATGGATGGGGGTTAAATTTTTTCCCCTTTTCTAACCCTGCTAGAAATCTCGAGCTCCTCTCTAGGAAGTCTTAACGTGAGCGGGACGGGACTTCTTCAGCCCATGAACGCTGGATCTCTAAAGGGTAGATTGTTTGCTTTATAAAAAAAATAAAAAAGGAACGGCAACGGTCGTTAAATAGTTTTTTTTTTCGATAGGTTTATGAAGAGTCATAAAAAACTGAATGACCTTGACTGTTCCCAAATTCACACCCCATCCCTTCTCCTGATTCTATGCTAAAGAGGGCTCGGTTTTACAGTGGAAGGGGGCGTTTTCCGATCCCTTTAGAGAAATAGTGTTCATTTCCAGCCAATAGTTTTTTCTCGCTCAATAGGGCAAATTTTAGCGTACGAGTCGCACCTAAACCGGAGATCTGAGAAAAATTATCGCGAGGTGGCGAATGTGTCGCCCTTCTTCAGTATTACTACACAAGAGAGGGGAGTCCCAAACCCCGCTTTTGGTTACTTCCTAGGCTAATTTAATGGACTTCCGATTGAACTAAAATCTATGCCAAGTGCTACTATGTGTAAATTCCTGATATTTGTATAATATTCTGGTTCACCGACAAAAAATAAAAAAACGTTATATGTATATTACATAGGATAATGGCTGAGGTTTCCTTGAAAGTATTAGTTTAGCCAAACCATATCCCATTAAATATGGCAAAAGATGGTGCTGTGGCTCATGCACCTTTAAAAGGTATTCGTCCATTGCACTGTTCAAAAAGTTTATCAAAATAAATCATGGGTCATGAAAAGGAAAAGGATAATTGAAAGTTGCAATCAAACGGTGGACTTACTACAAATCAAGATGATGAAAAATTAGTGTTGGTTGTTTTAAAGTAAGATACGCATAAGCTGGCGAACATGAGAGAGAAAAAAGTAACAATACGACGAAAAGAAGGTTTCCAATTTTTGGACTCCTAGGTAGGGAATATATTCATGTTTTAGTAGAAAATAAATCAATATGTCTAGAGACGGTTGCAAAGAATGGGTTTTTTTATACGAAATAATGGTCACAAACAACAGTCTGCAACAACCTCTGAGAAAATTAATGTTATCAAAAGTGGATGAGAGGAAAAGTATGAAAAAGGCCAAAGGTCGCGAATCATCAGAGTTTCGCCGTAGTTGACCGTTTTATTGGCGTAGCTATACTGGGCCTGTTCACTCCCTTAAAATAGGTCTTGTGTTAATTCGCTGTTACGTGGTTACCGTCGTCTGCTATTGTGTATGCTAGAACTTCCTCGATTTGTGTTTGTAGTCAGGACAGAGTAGCTGGTAATGTTTTAAAAGGTATTTGATGGTATAATATGGATTTAAGTAAGGTTATCGAAACAATAGAAGAGCACGTAAAACTAGATACGTTTAAAACAAATCTCGGTAATTTAGCGATAGCGCGAGCAGCTTGCGTCGTGAGGCGCGTGATCGAGTGGGCTATGGTTAAACCAATGAGCATAAATTTCTGAACTACTTTCAGTCGCGAGTTTGCAAGTGCATCAGTCACTAGTGAACTAAATAGTTATTGGCGAAACTTTGATGTCCGCGTTTTTTAGCACAGGCTCCATGGCCATGGTCATGCTTTCCCTCTCATCCACATTTGATGTTATGTTTTGCAAATACCTTCTACTGAAGTATATTAATAGCAGAATAACCATACATAGCTGGATGTCTACGCATATATACCATGCTTGACCAATGCACTACGAAATAAATTAAATAATTCTCAGTACATTTGAAACGCATCTTGGAAAGCTATATTCAACCCACTACTCCGGATGGAAACATTTGCAGACTAACAGCCTACTTCTTCTAAGGTATTGGTGTTGCGCAGGGACAATTTTTACGTAATTTAAAAGTAGTGGGTGGTAGATTAAATTAGTAGGTAAAATACCTATCATTAAAGAAACCAAATGAACCAAAGTATTGGTCACCAGACCTACAAAGCACTTGTGCCTAATACAATATTATAATATTAGAAATATCATCCATTGATATTGATGCGTTGCCGTGAGCGGTGACCAAAGACTTCAGTTTCCTCAAGTAAAGCTATCTCTACTATGCGACTATTAATTATATTTCTCTATTAACACTTGCAAATCTCGCACAAACTATCCCTTTATAACACCAACGCGTCAGGAAAAGTATCTAAGCTGGTTGCTGTCGAAGGTCACCACCGTGAATATATGGAGCAGTATTGCTAATCTCAAAAACATAAGTGTATACAGAAGTGAGATGAGACCAGAAGTACTGAGCTAACCAAATTCTTCACTCGGCGAAAGTGAATATTCTTGATAACACAAGAACGGTTGGCCTTCTAGTAGCGGTTTCTGAATTTTCCCTCCAAAACGTACTGAGACGCTCGCGGTGGTAGACGGCCGAACTAGATTCAAGGAGCCGCGTCCGTGTTCGGCCGCTTTAGGTTGAGGGGAAGGGGGATAGGAAATGTTTTTGGAACTCGACCAATTTTTTTCTCAGTAGTGAAGGCGCGTGGGAAGCGGCATAAAATCCTCAAATTTGTTCACCAGTGCCAGGATCTACTATCAATGCTAGGCCTGTGCGAGTCCAGTTTTTTGGACTTCGAGTCGAGTCTCGAGTCCTAAAAGGCTAAAAAAAGCTCTTATAGAATCTCGAGTCGAGTCTTTTAACTGGTATCGAGTCCTCGAGTCCTAAAGTCAGCTTCAAAACTACGTCTCAAGCCCAGTGCCGAGTCCTGATAAATTATTTCAAGTCCCAGTCGAGTCCTAATAAATTATTTCATGTCAGAATCAAGGCTAAATATTTTCATATCTTTTATTTTTTACTCTTCATTTGTTCAAATATCACAGCTTGGATATAAAAAGTAACAAACGTCAATAAACATGTTCTAGCTGACGTCAAATTTTTGTCCAAGCACCTGTTTTCTCTAAAATCTAAATCGGTAAAACCCCACTAGATTCTGCGCTCTACTTGAAATTCCGAGTCACCGAGTTCAGGCGAAATACATGGATAAAGGATGAGAGTGAGGAAATTTGTTTTCATGCTAGAGGGTAGGCAAGGGACCGTCCATAAACTACGTCACGCTAAAAATGGCATTTTCTGACCCCCCCGTCCCCCCAGATCACGCTTTGTCACGTTTTCTAAGACCCCTCCCCTGAAAACCACGTCACATTTCTTTAAACCCCCCCCCCACCCAACCGACTGTCTTAATTTACCAATTTAATTTGATTAATTTAAAAAGAGATTATTTCTTCTTTTCCACTCAGAAATTTTTTCCTCGAGTTGAAAGTCAAAGTTTATTTCCGTTTTAAGCTTTTACAAATATCGTTTGCCTCTGATTGAGCTTTAGAACTTTATTGTCTGGATGTGCTTTTTTATAACCTTCCAAAAAATTCCCATAAAGCTTAGTTAAAGGGGCACACTTAATAGTTTTCGACATTGTCACTTGAAAACCTTAGGCTAATCGACCGTGGTATTAATATTTTAAAAATGTGCGATGGAGGATCAGATTCATCCTTGCTAATGCTAGTGGCGAATAAACAGTGACATTTGAGAGTTTAAGCTGACACTACATTTAGCAGTCCTTATGCGTACGTGTATTTAGTTCTGCAGTAAATGGGTCTCTTTATTTTAAATGCGCTGTTTAAATTGGCTACACGTGAGAGTAATTATGTGATCATAGCTTACAGTTTCTACTATTTAAGCGATGATGGAATAAACATTTTGTTAAATTATTGTAGATGTCGATCTCACGGTGGACTTTGAAACGTTGTGTTTTTGTTTTATAACTAAAGGGTCAATCGACCTCTTACTGACTTCGTAATAAAATTAATTTTAAATGTGACGTCACGCATCGAAGAACCCCTCCCTCCCCCCTCGTCACGGACCGTCACAAACTTACGAACCCCCTCCCCCCCATAAGAGTGTGACGTAGTTTATGGACGGTCCCCAACTCCCTATCTCCGAAGGCAGCTTATTCGATATATACTTTGTTGCAGCTTCGGTTGTCAGCACGGGAAAGCTAGGCCTCTATGTAATGTAGATTTGTGCGTGCTGACAAGAGACGAAAGAAGAATAAATTCTTTATCCAAATAAATATTTTTGGACTTGATATGGTGTTAAGCCTCGGTTCGAGTCCTCCTCGAGTCCAGTAGTGAGGATTTTTGAGGACTCGAAATTATTCTCAAGTCCCAAAATTTTGATTTTCAAGTCTCGAGTCGAGTACTCGACTCGGGACTCGATCGAGTACTCGCCTTTGATCGAGTACTCGCACAGGCCTGTGCTAGAGCCCTTCACTTCTAGTCTCATCTCATTTCTGGTGTACAGGCTGGGAAATAGCACACTTCCTCTGGTCCAAAACCAGTTTATTAATTGCTTGGACTAGTTTTTTAATTCAAGAAGGGGGGGTTACTGGTCCTCGGGACCAGTTTATTAATTGCAAATCTATTGGAGAACAAAGGCTGGGACCAGTCTGGAGACCAGTTTATTATTTAGGACACTAGGGGGTCACTGGTCCGAAGGACTAGTTTAAAAAATATCCTTATTTCCCAGACTGCTGGTGTATATAATTAAGAACTGCCCTTTTTTGAGAACGTCAAAGTACGCTTACTATCTACTACAATTGCGGCCAATTCTTAAAAATCTTAGGAAAACCCGATCCCACGAAAGATAAAAAGTTTAAGCTCCTTTACATCTGAGCCATTGGACAAGAGAAAGTAGTTTTTTTTGGAAACCGAATTCTTCAACATTGACAATAATTTAACGTACCCAAGGTAAAAAAAAGAAAAGAAAAAATTATATACGGGTCCAAGTTCTTTATCTTACCGATTCGGAGAGTTTCTCAAAATTTGTTCCTATGAACAAGATGCTCCACCATCTTTCCAAGCAACGGTTTGTCATTTCGTAATTGGAATAGTTCCAAAATGCGCCTGTGCCAGTAAATGGCATGAGAAGAGTGAGAGCGATTACAAGCAATACCATAGGCACAATTCTAAATAGTGATTAATAATCGATTAAACAATAAGCCAAGAATAAAACAAGTTACCTTAAAACCCTTAAGAAGAGGGGAAATAGAACCTCGAGTACAAAACCTTTCTTGGCTTGAACTTTAGTAAGGGACAGATATCCAACAAGAAAGCCCCTATATTAAAAACAAATCTTTATATTTTACAATTTGAACCTCAGAGCCATAGATTAGAAGAAGAGGGGTTTTGTGCAGTGTAATCTTATTTTTCAGATGAATGGAAACGAATTGTGTTCTTCTAGTAACGGTTTGTTACCAGAAAAAATGTTGCATTAATTTTTGGGTTTTATCACATTGCAGATTTACAAGCATTAAACAAAGACCAATTACTAAACTACACTAACTACTCTTCTATTTACTTCAGATAGAAAAAAATACTTCTAGTTCTAACATCTGTAAAATACGACACCTTAACAATCTTAAAAAGATTTTGACTTACGATACAATAAAAAACAAGTCGTCACACAGCATACTATTATACATTGGTTGCTCCAAAAATTCACTAGATTTTTCCATCATGTGTCTCTGATTATCTGTTCAGGTGAAAATATTTGTGCTTGAAAGAATGTCTAGAAAAAATTATTATTACAATTTTCAAAGATTTTGTAGTAGATATAAAATGCCGGTTTTAAAACAATGTATTTTCTATGGGTTTGCACCCATTGAAAATACATTGACTGCATCGTCCCCTTGATGATGGTATATGGCGCTGTTTCTCGTACCCCCCACATCCAGATTTATGGCGATAGATGGCGCCCTACGTTCGTAGGTAGCGCTGTTATCGTTCACGCGATGGCTCTGTTTAGTACTCTAGACCATAGATGGCGCTGGTATCGTTCACGCGATGGCGCCGCTCCATAAATGACGCTTCCGGTCATATCCGGTTCAAGCCGGAAGGACGTTCTAGAAGCTTTCCCAATACTTTTGTTTCAAAGATAAGCACGCGTTTGTTGTAAGATTTCTAGAAGGAGAAATTTCCATTTTATTCGACTCGACCCTCTTGTTTCAAAGATAAAATCGAGTTTGTTGTAAGATTTCTAGAAGGAGAAATTTCCATTACTTTTCAATTCTTGTTTCAAAGAAAAGATAATCCCGAGATTTTTGTCTTCACTCGAGGTTTCTAGAAGACTCGGAGAAAGGTATAAAAACCCGAGACGCTGTAAGAACCGCTGACTGGTTAAGTAACTCGTTGTCAATCGCTGTTTCCTCTAAATCATGTGCTAAAAATTTAGATAAGGTCTTGAATAAGTTATCACGAGTTACGCTGAGATCGTCTACCACGTGATGGCGTTCAAACGTTTTGCGTAGTGCTTCATTGCTTAACTTGTATAATGATTCAGGATTCATCGCGAGTATCCAACTTAACCAGTCGTGTTCACCGATACTGTTTTGTCGATTCTCTAGCTTTTGCAATTATTCGCGAGACATTGTTTTTCGTGGTAAACTTTTAAATCTGTATAATATAACTCTTCAGATATTACAATTTTCAGATCTTGTTTTTCAGACGTTTAGCGCTTCGTACAGCGTCTCGGGTTTTTATACCTTTTTCCAAGCCTTCTTGAAATCTCGGGTGAAGATAAAAACTCGGGATTAACTATCTTCGAAACAAGAATTGAAAAGTAATGGAAATCTTACAACAAACTCGGGATTATCTTTGAAACAAGAGGGCGAGTCGAATGTGATAGAAATTTCTCCTTATAGAAATCCTACAACAAACTTATCTTTGAAACTAAAGTATTAGGCATGGAGCCCGCCATTTCCGTATTACTATAGCTAGAGGATAACGTTATAACTGTTTTTTTTTTTCTTCAAGATTTTTCAAATGGTTATTTAAACGGCATAAATGTATGTTTCTCAAAACCACGGAGGAAAAATAATAAGCCAGGAAGAGAGGGTAAAATTTGAAGGTCGCTACAAGGTTTTTTCACGTGACTGGTACAGATGGTCGTGTCTTTTCATCTATTTTCTATTTTCCTCCATGTCAAATTATAGGACATGTATACGCATAACAGGCTTCAAATCTTAAGCCTCTTTCGTGTTCTAATTTGTATCGTAAACAGTTCACTTAACACTCACTGTGTAATCTTAAAGATATTATTTTGAAATGTTCTAATAATTGTTCAGTTCGTTATGCAACAAATTCAGGGTTCATGACATATTATGATATCATTTTACTTTTAAGCAGTCTTGAGAACCTAAATAGCAGAACTCTCAAAAGACTTGGCACACTGATGAAGTATATCAATTTACACGCGCAACAAACAATTCCATGATATTGCGATGCCTTCCATGTGATCTCTGTTCGTATGAACCTCGAAATAGTCATAGACATTTAGTTTTTACCCCATAATAGATAAATGAGGATCTATGGGGAATTTATATCCTTTCTGAATAGCAATTACTGAAAATAAGCTTACATATTTGAAAAGCGTTATATCGCATCCCTCCAACGTGACCAAGAATGGTCCAGAGCATCGCAATGGTCTTAAGGCCATTTAAGTGAGCGGTTACCGTGATTTTACTGGGATTTTGGAAAGTTCGAACATTTTGTGTCATTGAAAATATTCGTACTGTTATGTCTGAAAATAGATTTATTAAAAACATTAAAATATTTATATTGCTTCTCTTTCGAATGGCAAAATATTATGATCCAATTAATCACACTCACTTTTGGTTATTTCAAAGTATTCTTGTAGAACTGCGCAAATTAAGCTGGTAATCATAATGGCAACCAAAACCAACCTATATTTACAATAACCTTTATTCAATACAACATATATATATTCTTTTAGTTTTTCAGGGTTTTTTGAATATTTTTTACGCTTATGATTTATATGATCTATTTTAATATGTTACATACATCAGTATTTTTAAAATGTAGTTTCGAAGCATTCAAGTATATTATGATATGTCTACCCCTAATTAGAAAGGAATTCATACACATTTTACAAATAATTTTTCAACAAACAGATTTGATCCATAGACGAATCCAGATTTGTCTAAATGCCAAAAAGTTGTGGGATAAATTTAGTGTTCGTACGGGGTAAAAATTTAATCGGGGTCGGGGGCAGGTTATCCCCGAAAAAAAAACAAGTCGGGGTCGGGGTCGGGGTAAGACATCGCATCATGACGAAAGACCACTGCCATTACAAAAGACGGGAGAGGGCCGCCGATCCACGAGAGGGAGGATGGTGAACTTTGGAATTTTGGTGACTGTTTTTACTGTATTTTGTTTGTTGTTAGTTACCCCCTTGCCCTTTTTTTCATAAAGGAGAAGCGGAGCACTTATTGGAGACGAATGAGATGATGGTTTTTGGCGCAGGACAAAAAATTATTTGCTAAAAATAACCTAACCAAAATCTAACCCCGAAAAAAACCCCGACTACATTTTACATTTTAGGTACCGGGGTCGGGGTCGGGGGAAAAAGTCGGGGATCCCCGGTTTTCGGGGTCGGGGTCGAGGTCCCCGTACGAACACTAGATAAATTTGATTTCATTGATTTGAAAACCTACTAAATAATTCAGAACACTAAATAAAAGCCAATTTTATGACTCTGGTTTTTTTTTTATTCGTAATGATCTTTCTATTCAAAGAACCCTGCATTAAAGAGCATAAAGTTTCTTACAAAATGACAATATTGTAATTTTTCATAACTGGTTTTGAGGTAGAGTCGCAAGTAACTTTACTGACTAAAAAATTCAGCTTTGCAGTTACTGTTTATGAAAAGATGAAAAAGCAAAAATTATGATTAATGACTATGCTATAAATTTGTTCTGTGTGCTTAAACTAAATGCATTTGTTCGATTTTAAAATGGATTTTTCTTTCCCAGATGGAATAACATAGTAAATCAGGCTGTTCTCTTAGGTGCTATTGTACCCCTCAAATTTGACAAAAAAACTCAAACTATACCCTTAAAGTCATTATAGAAATTATCTTAAATGTTTTGTCAAATATAATTTTTAAAAACAGCCTCAAAAGACGAATTTTTTCGAGCATTGCGAGTATCACTGCTAAAAAATGGTAAATAGCAGTTTTTAAATGGTATTAGGTGGTAAATGATAGATAGTATTATAGCGTTGTGATTCTACAGAAGGGGAGCAACAAAAAAAATTTAGAAAAATATTCAAGATATAGGAAAAATAAGCCAAAAATAAAAAAGCATTCAAAATGAAGGAAAACACTCAAATATAGGATAAAAAACAATTTAAGAGAAACAAAACAAAAATGAAAGGTAGAACTATGGAAAACAGGAAAAGATAGGGAAATAAACTAATTTAAGAAGAATATTCCTGATAACTCTGAAATTAAGAAAAACATACAAAAATTATATTTATTACAATATTTCGTGCTAAGAAAAGGTCATGCTACCTTTTCAAAACCATAAACTTATGTGCAATTGATAATACTGATTGAATAATTATTAAGAAATATTTAAATTTCTATGCATTATTTTATACAAATATATATTACATTTTATACCAGAAATTTATTTACCATCTTTTACTGCATTTTTTCCCGCCTGCTAACTAACACTCGAAACACTTTACTGCATTGTATGTTTAGTTTTTAAACAATTTATCAAAAATTAAAAGTATAGGAATGTCTTATAAACTGTAAATATAGAAATTTAGACTAACGACTTCGAGAACGAGTTGAATATTAATATATACCAATGTAAAGAGACTTACGGCTGTTAGCGATGTTTTTGACGTCCGAAGTATCACAAGATGAAGGAATGCATATTCCGAGTAGTTTCTCCATGCTCATATACTCCCAGCTAGCTTTTCTCATACTGGATAGTAACTGAAACAATAGCGAGAAGGGGTACATTTTATTCATAGCATAAATTGTTAAATAGCTATATAAACTATCTGGCTTTACAGAAAAAGTACGACCACGAATGCTTACAACTGCAATCATAATTCCGCAATACTATGTGGTAAGATTGTACAGCACCATACAACAAGCTTAGGTTATAAAGTGGCTAGCATTCATTATAAATTGATCTGGGAGCACGACAGTGCTCCCAGCCAAGTCGAGCACTGACATCCTTTTCTCGAAGCAACTCGTGGCACTTTTAAGCCCACTGTAACTTCGTGATGGGTACAGGTAAAAGCCTGAAATTTTGCTTTCCGCGAGGACTGTCAATCGTAGCTATAGTTTCCTAATTTCAAGATCCTACCCTATATACTTTTCGAAATATCGCAGGTGAAATTTACCTTATTTTGTCACTCTCTCACTCACCGATCATCAAAATTCTAAGGTACTTCTAGAGGAGATAGAAACTTAAAATTCAGGATTTAGTTTTCATTTATTTTATAAAGCACAGATAAATTAAAACATCCCGAAATTTTTATAAAATTGTTCTTTAGTTCTTTATTTTAAAATTAGATGGCGCTGCCGTCTTTTCAACAGAAATAGTGTGTTCTTGATGAAAGGACGTAATGATCCAAAGTTAACCGAAAGTTAAATATATATTAAAGCTAATTGGAGTAGTAGTTTAAAAGAAATGTGTCGTAACTGATGCTACATTCTTTTATTAGGATATCGCGTACAATCTTTATTGCATATTCTCTGCGGGCCGAAAGGGGTAATTCAGCATAAATATGGACAAACGTTAGCGATTATATTGGCAAACGAAGTACCACGAGAGGGTCTTGTTTTAATATAACTACCGAAGTATAACGAGAGGGTCTACAAAAAGAAGTGAGATCCTATGAAAAACATTAACATGTACAACAAGATGGCCCAAGGGCTGGGCCTTAATAGTAATTTTACACGGCTCACGTGACCCCCCGTATAGTTGATTTCCAATAAATCGTACAACTAAAAACATTTCTGAAACACAATCGTGTATCCCTTTAATTTCTAATAACGTCACATTTCAAATAATATTAATGAAACTAAATCACTATGACCGTAAACCGTCCCCTCTATTTTACGAAACCTAACCTAACCATCCAGCATAATCTCTGATGTATCACGCGCACAAAGTGCAGTAGTGCACGAAAATTATCATCTTGTTTCCCTTCACTCAAAAAAGCCCGCGAGATTTAAACTACCTTTCTTTCCTCTTTCTCCGAGCGGGATGCCCCCTCTCCCTCTTCCCCCTCTCACTAATATACCAGGCAGGCAGTTCTCTCTCTACGCGGAGCTTCGTATCGCCACCGCGTACGCTAGCGATCTCTCTCTCTCATCGTAAGCGTACGTTTCGCGGACGCGACCGGTTTCCCTCTCTTATCGTAAGCGTTCGTTTCGCGGACGCGTCCGGCACAGGGACAGGGACAGGGACAGGGGTTTTGGTGCCGTTTCTTAAATTTTAAACGGAAAAATTCCGTGTAAAATTAAAAATGGGCCAAGCCTCGCTTCGTGCCTTCTCCGCCGTAAAACGTTCTGAGATCCCATGTAGAGCCAAGTCTGCCCTTTTTTCTCATTCAATCGCCAATTGAACAATTATGTTATAAATTAAGTCCTTTTCCTAATTAATGACCAATATTCTTTGACTCTATCATTATTATACATCTTTGTTCGTATCAAAAATATCGTGGCTTGGCAAGCGCAGGTGTACATAAGGTTATGCATAACTCGCCTTATAAACTTGTAAATAGGGTTATGCATAACTCACCATATATTTTGTACATAGGGTTGTGCATGACTCATCTTATAAACATATCCCCTCGACCATAAACGATTTAGTGAATATCCCTTCGATTATTTTAAAATCGGCAACGATTTAGTGAATATCCCCTCGACTTCCTTTTAATATTACTTATCTGCGACTGCCAAGTCACGATATTTTTGATACGAACAAAGATGTATAATAATGATAGAGTCAAAGAATATTGGTTATTAATTAGGAAATGGACTTGATTTATAACATAATTGTTCAATTGGCGATTGAATAAGAACAAAAAGGCAGACTTGGCTCTACATGGGATCTCAGAACGTTTTACGGCGGAGAGGGCATGAAGCGAGGCTTGGCCCATTTTTGTACATGTTAATGTTTTTCATAGGACGTAGATTTTCACATGAACTAATTGCATTTCAAAAATATCTACCCAATTCAATTCGTGATGTAGTGGTCATGGGCACAAGGCTGGTTGGAGGAGCATTCAGGTATACTATTCTCTCCTAGCAACATTTGCTATTCTTTTTTTCCTCGCGCTTAAGGGGTCGCATATTATTTCAGCCCCGGGTGCAAAATTGCTTGTATAAATTACCGACAAAAATTTGATTTGTTAATTTTCCGTTTTTAAAAATAACGCCACGGTAGACAGAGAGGCAAATCAGCGTTCCAATAAAGTGTTACAATGGGCTACATTTTAGTACTTAATGAGAACTTTACAGCTCGAACGGTTTGGTAAGAATTTTAAATAAGATTTAATTTTTACAATTTTTTTGTGCGACATTTCTAAAAATGTTCTAAATTTACGTGTGTATAAGCAAATATCTAAAAATTACAGAAAATATACATAGTTTAATAGAGCTGTATCATGTCTCATAATAGAAGTAACGTTTATTCTACAGGGCCTACTTGCCGGGAGGCCCTTGGAAATAAGACTTGACCCACACCCGTAATGTTAAACTAAAACTTTCTGCTAAATTTCCCTTATGCAAAGCATGCATGTTTCATGTAGGAATGCACCGATTTATAGGCCTATCTTTTTCATATCGGTATCGACCAATATCGGCTTCATGTAAACCGATATTTCCGGGAAAAACTTGACAAGATATACGGTACTCAATGAATACTAATTGAAATACATCACACAAATTTATTCCCACAATTTAACATTTCCCTTTAAGTTTTTCCACAATCTCAGTTTTATCCTGTTGTTCACGACTAAATATTTCCCTGGTTTCCCATACCTCCCACAAACAATTGAAGTCGTCACTGACCCTAATTCGTTTGGTGTCACTAATGTACATTTTGAACTTTTCACTTATGGTTCATAAGTTTGCTTATAACGCTACTTCTTGTTGAACCAAGAAAAGAGCTGCATTTTTACTAAAAACCAAGCAAGGATTTAGCTTAGACCACCATTTTTTAAGGAAACGGGGTTAAAGTATGTAGCGGTATACCACATTAATTGAAACAGATGTGACACATGTCTCTAATAAAACAAAGTAAAAACTTAAATGGTCCTAAATAATGTTGACTCTACTCTTGGAAACAATATTCATGGAAAAATATTAATTTTTTATGGGCCGAAAATATCGGCCGATATATCGGCTACTAATTTTCGATATATCGGCTGTATACCCATATCGGTGCATCCCTAGCATAGCTGTCCGCGCTCACCTCAATTTAGCGAGCCCGAGCGCGAATTGAGCGAGGCTCTTCGAAATAATTGATAAAGTCACGAGCCCGAAAGTTTATGAAAATGTTTTCTGAGCTTGTGCCCGGGCTCACAATACGTCACAAACAACGTGAGCCTTGAGCTGAGCCCAGGTTCAACTGTAAAATCAACGAGAGCTTGCGCTGAGCTCTCTTACAAATGTTTTGGCTTTCCTGAGCTCGAGCGAGGCCAACTGAAAACTATGAGACCGCTCATTTTGAAAGGGCGCTCACTGTTTTGAGACTGCGCTCAGCTTGGCTCAGCGCCGTATTCAGTGCCAATAGAAACTAGCGTAACTCATTGGTGGATGAAGTTTTAAAATTTTTTTAATACAAATGTAGTGCAAAAGTCATTTAGATAGTAAATATGTATTGTAGTTTTGCATTTATCGCGTAAAAATAGCCGCAAAATAATTTATTTCAACACCTACACTGTTGGGAAGAAATATTCTCCGGAAATATGAGACCAAGCTCGAGCTTGAGCTTACTAAATTGAATGAGCCCGAGCTCGAGGTGAGCCTTAAATTCTATCGATTTTGAGCCCGAGCTGAGCCCACGAAAGATAAGAAAGAGCTTGAGCTCGAGCTTAGCCCATCAAAATTATGCAAATGAACCCGAGCCCGAGGCGAGCTCATTTATAAAAACTAACTGAGCTTGAGCTCACATTGAGCTCTAAGGAGACATTGTTTCCATTTTGAGCTTGAGGTGAGCTCGTTGTCAATTTCTATAAAGTAACGTGAGCTGAGCTGAGCCCAAGCGATGGTGGACAGGTATGATCCCTAGTTTCATGCAACTGTAAAATGAAAGGAAAGAAAGCTTTAAGTTGTGGAAAGAGTAGGCCTTTGTGTAGCTCAATGTGCTCTCATTGCAATGGATTATCTTGCACAAACTCTCCTGAAATAAATCTGAAATTCACGTAGAATTGCCGAAGAGACAGTTTTAAAGGTTTTGACTGTATCTCTAAATAACTGATGTTTTCTTTGTGTGTTTGAAGAAAATATCAAATATAAAAGTTTCTTCTTTAGAGAAATTTCTTCAAATATTAGCAAATATAGATTTATGTTTCAAGATTTTTCCCAATAATCACATAGTAAATCTTAGCAAGTTAAAGTTAATTAATCCCTTGCGAACCTTTCAAGGTACAGTTTTTTCACAGTGTAATGAATCGTAGTGCATTATGACATTTAATATTAACGCTGATTTGCCAGTTTATTTAACCTCGATCCCAAGTTACCGCATTAATATTTGTAAACGAATCTTTTCAAATTTCTTTGAGGTGGGAATAAAAGAACGTTCTGGGATTTTGTTTAACTATTATTATACTATAAAATAATCTGCTTTTTTCTAATTTGTTCCAGGTTCAATCCTATTTTCTCTGGACTAATATGTAAAATGTGTAACTTTGATGTTTAATTTGTAATAGTGTTGAAAGTAGAAAAAACAAATTCTTGGTGTGGGGTGTTATAACATTCGTTTGAAAAATAGATCCTACAATTTTAAAAACACTAGAATTAAGAACAGTTTATGTTTTCGAAAAATTTATAAAAACATAGTAAGGACCCGTACGAAAAAATCAATAGGTTTTTGCCTATTGGTCACAATTGGTTGTGACCTAATGTGGAAAAGTGTGTTTTTGGACCTTTTCCAACAGGGAAAATTCATGGTTCCTATTGATCCTGTTTATTGGTTCCTATTGGTCTTGTTTATTGGTTCCTATTGGTCTTGTTATTGGTTCCTATTGGTCCTGTTTATTGATTCCTATTGGTCCTGTTTATTGGTTCCTATTGGTTCTGTTTATTGGTTCATAATGGTCATGTTTATTGGATCCCAATGTTCTTTATTATTGGTTCCTAATTGACTTTTTTATTGGTTCCTAAATCCTAATGGTCATTTTATATTCGTTGTTTAAATGGTTCCCAAGGGGAGTTCTTTGCTTTCTTTCAGTTAGAAGTTCTTTATGGATCCAATTGGTTTTTATTTACGGTGTCAGCTGGAGTTAAAGGTCCCGATTGGCGGTCTCCTCCCATATTTGTCTGTATTGGTGATATGTCAGTCCCAATTGGCGGTCTACTCCCTTATTTGTCTGTATTGGTGATATGTCAGTCCCAATAGGTAGTCTAAGTCTATCCCTATATATATCGCTTTAAAAACAGGTAAATTGCCGTGCTGTTTTCGTTGAAACGAGTGCGAATTATTATTATGTTATCTAAAGTGCATACAGTCCAACAACAGAAAGACTAAATTATAGGGGACGCTGTCACCTGTTTAGTCTCATGTTGAATATTTATCGTTATGTTGGGTTTGAAACCAGTTATTAGCCAAAACAATAGGAAACATTTTCTGTAGTCGAGCCAAGCTTTAAGATATATTTGCCCTTTGGTTTTCTAACTCCAGCAGGAGTGTGTACCTACACTGTAAAAATGTGAGGTTCATCTTTGAATGCTTAGGCGTGCGTAGCCCCGACACTGTGGTGGTACGCTTTAACGTTCAAATTTGAATAATTTCTTTGCGTTCAAATTTGAACAGAACACTATTGTTCAAAATAAGACGCTCACACATTCACATTTGAACGGTGCGTAAGAGGTAAGTATATCGTGTAAATTTAAGCACAAAACCGCTCAAATTTAATTGGAAAATTAAACGTTCAATATTGAACCTTTATGCATTCATTATTGAGCAACACCGGAGAGTTTGATCAAGCGTTCATATTCAATTGCTTACGTTCACAATTGAGCAGTTCAACATTTATTAATACATGGTGGACAAGCGTTTGATGAAGCATTGAAATTTGACAGTTATAGCGTTGAATTTTGAATAGAGAAATTTGATTTCAAATTTCATCGCTGAATGCCTCATGATAGGGCATACCATATTAAATATATGCACTGATAAGGAAGAAATCTAATGTGTTTAAAGCTTGTACATCTTCTGAGGGCGGGTAAATTTGAAACACATCAATCGTTGTGTTAAATAATAATTCAGTTATATGAAGAAAGTCTGCACTTAAGGAAAGTGTTCATTATCAAGTTCTTTCCGATTAAAACGTTGTTGCAATAAATTATATTATCAAACTATTTGAAGGTCTATGTAAACATAAGGGAAAGGTGAAATACGCAACAATCCGTAACATTTCGTTTGATATTATTGTATAATTATGTTTATACAGACAAATACATATTAATTCACAGTAAATAAACAAGTTATAGTAAATTGTTGATAAGTTATTGTATTTTTAATGAAAGCTTTATTTGTAGTACAAATTTAGAGCAGTGGAATCAAGTAATTTTAGGGCAGAATTAATTTTGTTTTGCACACCTTTTGCGATTGAACAATTTCGTTCACATTTGAATACCCATTAAACGCTTTTTTTCTTAGAGTGTTGTTTTAAAGCCAAAAACAATTCCATTTGAACGCCCATAACGCTCTCGTGTGAACGCCCATATCGCTCTCGTGTGAACGCCCATATCGCTCTCGTTTGAACGCCCATATCGCACTCGTTTGAACGCCCATATCACACTCGTTTGAACGCCCATATCGCATTTGTTTGAACGCCCATAATGCACTCGTTTGAATGCCCATAATGCACTCGTTTGAATGCCCATAATGCACTCGTTTGAATGCCCATATCGCACTCGTTTGAATGCCTATATCACATTCGTTTGAACAACCACAATGCACTCGTTTGAAAGCCAAAAAGTCCTTATTTGAGCGTTTGAAACGCTCTTGTTTTAATACTAATACTAATACTAATACTATTCCAATCCTATTAGAACGCCAAAACGACTAAATCTGAACACTTCATTAGCGCAAGGCGGTTATTCAAAATTGAATGGGATAAGGATTCATTTTTGAATGGTAATATATAAGCTGTCCAAAAATGAATTCTAGAGTTAAGTTTTGATCGATATGACGGTAGTTTGTTCAAAAATGAATGCTCATGGCTGGTTTTGAATGCCTAAAACACCCCTTTGTTCAAAATTGAAGGTCTCTGGTTATATGTGAACGCGTCAATAGAGGCTTGTTCAAAATTAAACGGCCACTATCATTTTTGAATGCCAAAAGTACGCTTATTTTTTACAGTGTAGTTAATTACTAACGCGGTTAACGTGATGTGGAAGCATTACATAAGTTCTTCCTGGGAATCGCAATCACGAAATACCCGATTTGGGAAGGCGAGTAAAATAGATTATTCGTAAAATAATTTGGGTACCTAGCAGCTTGTATTTTCATGGTTTTACTGTTTTTATTGATGTGACACAGGGGCGTTCGGGGACCGTCCATAAAATCATAAACAACGCGTTCCACTCAGAAATATTTTTCTCGGCTTGAAATTCAAAGTTCACTTCCTTTTTAAGGTTTTTGCAATTATTAGCCTTTGATTGAGCTTTAGAACTTTAATTTCTGGATGTGCTTTTTTATAAGCTTCAAACAATTTCCATAAAGCTTAGTTAAAGGGGAACACATTATAGTTTTCAACATTTTCACACGAAAACCTTAGTCTAAAGCCTGGTTTTCACTGCCGAAAATTTTAGTCTAATAATCGAATTTGAAAATGTGCGAAACAAACGAATCCTTTTCAATTGGGAGGAGATCCGATTCACCCTCGCTTATGTTAGTGGCGAATAAACAGTAACATTATTTTTGCAGTTAATTGCCAATAACTTTTAATCAAACCTTATTTGCCATTAGCCATGTATGAAACACGAATCAGCGCAAAACGTTTTTCCCAATCGTTTGTATTTTGATATCGACTTTTCTTCTAAAAGTTATGTTAGACAAGCTCAAAGGGAGGGGGAAAAGAAAATCAAGTGATTTTTAAATCAATTATTCTACTAATTATAAGACCGATCTGCATAGGGAAACACCCAGGAATTATCTCAGAGCGATTTTAAACTTTAACTTAGTTTGAGATTTTTATAGATAATTTGAAATTTACACCTCAAACCTATCGCGTAACACCCTGCCTTCTCGTTTACAAAATTTAATTGGCACGCTCTATATCTTGCGCCACGATTGTCACATCGCGGGCATTTTTATCAAATCTCGCGATTTGTCGGATTTGCTAATTTCAATTTATCCATGAAATCTCAAACTAATTTGAGTTTTAAAATCAATCGAAGATATTTCCTGGATGTTTCACTATACAGATTTGTCTTATAATTTATAAAAGAATCGATAAAAAAGTCACTTTTGTCCCATTTCACCATACCTTTAAAAACGCTTTAAAGCCAAAACTTATTATTTTTCCACGAACTCAATTACGAAAACAATGGCTTCGTGTTGATATAACTTTTTTAGAAACCTGACCACACGTAATGGTCATTAAATATTATCAGAAGTAATATAAGGGACTAGAAGTAAAGTGCTATAGCATTGGTAATAGATCCTGGTACTAGTGAACAACTTTGAGGATTTTATGCCGCCTCCATCGCGCTTACACTTGAGAGAAAAAATTTTATTGAGTTCCAAAAACATTTCCTACCCCCTTCCCCTTAACCTAAAGCGGGTGCTTAAATTTAGTTCGGCCGTCTACCGCCGTGAGCGTCTCTCGTTTTGGAGGGAAAATTCAGAAATCACTACCAGAGGGCCAACTGTTGGTGTGTTATCAAGAAAATTCACTTTCGCCAAGTGAAGAATTTGGTTAACTCGATACTTGTAGTCCCTTATCTTACTTCTGATATTATGTAACACGAGACTGTCTATAGCAGAATTTAAGTTTTCAAAACCTGTTGTCTTCCACGCTAAATATTTCCATATCCAACTCTTTTAGGCTGTTCTTTACTTACAACAAAAATATTGATTAGATAAATAAATTGTTCATCATTTCATATCAGTTACCCTGGTAACAAAAAATGTGTTTGACTAACAAAAATAGCAGTTAAAATGATATTACACAAATTCTCCTTTATGAGACTTGACATATCTTACGACAAAATGGTACTCAAAGGAGAGTAGTAAATTGCCATAAATTTGTTATCGGTTTAAAATTTGAGAGATAGGCTTAACATTTTGTAGTTTTTGTCTTCGCTTTTCGGATTTCACAAGTCATGATTTAAGTGGACCACAAAATGGAGCTAAACGAAATGAAATTTCTAGCAAATGATCGATATTTCAAATACAGGTGTAGAATTTTCATTTTCAAATAGTAAATGTTATTTATCCTTTAATTTAAAAAATTGTCAATTGTTATAGGTTCGCCAACGAAACTGAAATTTCCTACGTGACAACTGACGTGAGTTTATAATTTTTCATTCGAGTTGTTGAAGCGATACATAATCAGTGTCTCGGAATTAACATTGCTTTTCTCGATGAAGTTTACATTTTCATTTCTTGTCAGATGTCGTGGAACATACACAGCAAACGGACCAAGCACGAAATCACGAAGGAATACTTAAAACGATCCCTCAACATGAAGTAAATTTCATATTGACTATTAATGATGCTAGCGAGAAAGAATCGCCTTAACGCGCTAATAATCGGTCGCTCGTGTGAGAAAATGGGAGTACCAAAAAGTGAAAAACTCAAATATAAACGAACCGACTGGTAAAACCGTTGAGTAAAGTGATTATAGAAAAAAATAATCTTAACAAATCTCTCCGAAACGAATATCGGTCTAAAACATATAGGCTTATGATAAAATTATACTGTAATTTATTTTGTCGCCTGATTTACAGGGTTAAGTGGGATTATATTTCCATTCCTCGCTTAATTACATTATATACCAAACCTACGAATAATTTATACAAAGTAAAAGATTATAACGCATTGATTAATTACCGATTTACGAAGCATAACTATTTGATCCTTACGATGGTTTTAGACAACTCATATCTTCACGCTAGACACGCCACGCTCATTTTTCGATGGCCGACTGGAATATTTCACTCCGTCTTCTCCCTATGAAACGACCAACACAATTATCCTTTCGGCTGCTCCGAAGAGAGTCGTGTCCACTTCCTTGTCTTTCTTAAATACGGACACTCCAGTAAACTTAGCTCGATAAACACTTCCATTCACTGCCCAATTCATTGATTTCCGTTCTCGGTTCAATTAGGTCATGATTTTAATAGTAGCGACTGTGGTCCTTCTTTCCTTTTTGCTCGTCATTCACTCCGTTGTAACGAACAAATACAAATCGATATCCTTCAAGAAAGTTGTCAAGAAACTGGCCCGAGAAACCCTGGAAAATGTTTGGAACAACGCGTCGCTCTTGTGCGCCGAACGTAAGCGATTAAGCGCTCGCTAACATTTGATGGCAGTTAACCATCGCGCGAACCAATTTCGTACGATGGATACAAATACCAAAGATTTTGTCCCCATAACGAAAGATGTCTGGCGCTTTAAGGTGGAATTCATAAACGCCGGACGCAACGCAATGTAGTACAGGCGAAGGCAGGGCGTCGTGCGCAAAAAGCAGATGTTTGCGCTCGACGCCCTGCCTTCGCCCGTACTAAATTGCATTGCGTCTGAAGTATATGAATTCCACCATTTATCAACATGGTAAAGCGAACTGGAAAGTTATGTTCCCTATAGCGATTCCCTCCGTTTTGCCCCACATTGCTTGTCGTCTGCTCGCTTCGTCGTGGATGTTCGGAGTGACTTTCATTCTGTTTTTCTTGGGTTGTTTCTTGAGGACCGAGTTCACAACGGAAAGCTACAATTACATAGATACCCTCTCGGACTTGATCCAATCAGGATCTAAACCAGGAATGAGCTACGAAACGTACGAACACCTCCATATTTGGGTGAATATCCATCTGTCTGTTAAGTTCCTCTATTCTATTGACGTCATTGTTGCGTACTTATAGGCAGCTCAGGACCCTGTTGTTAAGGGATGGGTAGGCGTACTCGACAAGAAGAAACTTCTCAAGGATTTAGGATATAGTGCGATGCATAATTTCGTTCCCATTGTTTCTGGGGAGAAAACTGCGATCATAACGGTCGAATTTCTGAATTCTTGCTTGGCATACTTAATGAATTTGAAATCCGAAAAGAATAAGTTATTCGCTAACAAAGGACGACTTTATTTTTCGAAACAAGAAGTTGCCTTCGACTTTCAACACACCATGTTCAACACCTCTTGGGTGAGAAGGAACAAGCAAGTGCACGAGTCCGTTCAACTGAGGTCGGTAGAAATTGTATAGTAAAATTATTAGCGGGTTTGACGTATGTTCTATTGCAGCATGGCACCCTTTTTCGAAACGCAAGTTTTCAAATATCTGGATTTTCAGAACCAATACACGATTGAAAACCTTTCTTGGAAGAAACCGTTGAAAACCGTGGCTGATTTGGACCTGAGTAGCGTCAGCGTTCCTTTCTACTTTCTTCTCATGTTGTTGTCAGGAACAGTAGCCGTTGTCATTACCGAAATAATCTTCTACTAATTAAGTTCAAAGATGCAAATAAATACGTCACCACACATATGAAATTTCGCGATAATGCATTCATTCCGAACTTTCAATTTACTCCGAATTGTATAGTTCACAAACCAAATCACTGCGTATAGCGATCTAATCTTGAACTTATAGGGGGTAATTATATCTGTTTCAAAATAAGACAAGTTTTGTTAAAATTGGTTAACATTTCACCAAGATACTAATTTTTGAAAAAATTCAAAAACTAGGCTCACACAAAAATTGATTGTGATATGCGAAATGATCGGCAATAATTTATAACCCCTTCTGCGTCATAGTTACGTAAGAGGTTGGCTCACGCGTCAGCCTCGCAAGCCGCGTGCTTCAATTTAAAGTTTTAACTAGGCTTAGCAATAACAATAAGATTAAGCTTAAGCCTAAGCCCTAGTTCTTGTATACTTTTCATCGTCTACTTCACAGTAAACTGACATCAACTTCCGGTATTAGTTCTGTGGGGACAATTTCGACATTATTCAAAAATTATAATGTATTTACACGTACCAATTAATAGAAGTTGGATTTTACTTTATCTAACTAACTCGACCAACACTGGTTTCTAACTAATTACACTACGGGAAGTTCGAAAAAGTAGTGATGGTAACAACAACATTATAAAAAGGCTCCAAATTGCTGGGACGAACTATATATTGAAAATTATACACTAAAAACTCCAAAACTGTTTATACCGAAGAGTATGCAGTAATGTGTGGCACTTCCAAAATATTGTTGTTTGTCTCCATATACTTTCCAAATAATATTATGCCTTTTCCAAAATATTGTTGTTTAATTTTAATATTGGAGCTTTCTCGAAAACATTTTCTGTCCTGGTGTGAGAATTTAAATGTTTCAGCGAGTGTTTGAAGTTTCATAGCAATATTTTCGTCACGAGTCCTTGTCATTATGTTCACCCCCTAGTATTTTTCAAGATTAAGTGCACAATGCGTTTAGGCGCTCATGCGGTCTCAATGGCGTTAAGAACATGCAATTTGCAAATTTTCCAAATGAAACATTTTACCAACTTGCGGCGGGTTTTAATTTTGTCACTATTCTAATTAATCAGAATCAAGAGAATCAAGTGATGGTTGGGTTAGCTAGATAAAGTAAAATCTTACCGTAATGGTCATGTTTAATGGCGCGTTTAAAATTTCACGATTTCAATAAAACTCGCCCTTTATTGATTTATGCTATGTTTCTTCTTCATTGTTGAATTGTGTTTTAGAAAGGTAAATTTTTTTCCGTCGTTAAACCCCTTTTCACTATATTAAATCTCCAGACTCCCACGTCCAACATTTCTATTCTTTCTTTGTTATTAGTGTAAAAACATTTCCCCGTTTGTCTTGATGTCACAAAACAGTAAGTATTGATTTCCAATAACTTCTATTACGCGAAGCTACGGGAGTTCTCTAAGTAATTCAACATTTCGTTTCGAACTCTCACAACAGTTGGTAAGGTCAAAGGTACAAACGTGTGCACCGATAACGATGAGTGACTGGGCCATAGACCTAATCACGTGAAATAAATAGGGTTCAGTAACATAACCTAATTTGGCGTTTCTTCTATAATCAATGGAATGGTTCTATGCGAAATAAATTTTGTGTCGAAAATGTAACTCCAATGATATTATGCCCAAAGGGACACAGTTTACAAGTTAGAATTGCATTGCTTTAATGAAGACCCCTTAAATTTAATTAAGAAACTGAAAGACAATGCTATTTCAATTTAATGCGTTATCCGTAAACATTGCAATCACACAAAATGTCATATAAGTAACATTTTCGACTCATATTCGCCCATAGAACCCGTTGTACTTCATTCGTCCAACCACTTTTTTTAGAATACTTTGAAATGTTTTGTGATACGACCATCTTGGAAAATGGCGGCTAGAAATATAAAAACCTTTCTTTCGGAAAATCGTTTCAACGGCAGTATTAAGTATAGCGGTTGACTATTTGGGCTATTTTGTTTTTAGCTACATCGTATGACGTGGGTATTAGTTTCGCGAGGGATGGAAGTCGAAGTGGGGTTGGTTGTTGTCGTGGTTGCTTCGTCTGTTGGTAAGGTTGGGACAAAAATTCTGTTGCTCGTTTGGGAATTAGTTTCGGAGCACTCGCTTCGACAAGGCAACGCTAGCTACCATATAGTAGGTAAGGGGGGATGTGTAGGGTTCTAAATCGGTAAATTACCATCGTAATTTACACGGTAATTTACCAGGGTAACTGTAATTTACAATTTTCCCGGGTAAATTACGAAAACGGTAATTACCCTGGTAATTACCGTGGTAATTGACCGTCGTAAATTACCACAATGGTAATTTACCACCGAATTCTCATGTCTTTCTCTTGGAAAATGGTTTAAAAGCTCCATATTTTGCTCTAGCCGCGCATGCACACTTATTTCTTCTCATGAGACATGAGTAAGTCATAGAAATCGAACAGTAAGCGTGGAAAAAATTTGATTAAGGAAATGAATTTTATTTTCTGGTCTATTTTTGTTGTCGAGTTCCTTTGCGTCAGCTGGAAACCCTGTAGTTGTTAGAATTTTGTAGAGATGGGCCGATACCAATATCTGTATCGGTACCGATATGGGTTTAAATTGGTATCGGCCCATCTCTAGAATTTTGTTCTAAAAACGTGAAATAGCAATAATTCACAAAATGGGTAAGAAGAAGAAAGTGCATGTAGCTGTTCAAAAGTATTATGTGAACTGCAAACATCAAAACTCGGTATTTAAATAATGTACGACACTATGCTTTGAAAGGTATAGCTAGATGTTCAAGTGGTATTTATCAATATTTAGCTTAGAAACGATCAATATAATTTATTTTTGAATTTTCGTAAATTACCATGAACGGTAATTTACGCGGTAAATTACCGCGTAATTTACCATTTTCCAAAATTACCGTAATTTTCGAACCCTAGGGATGTGTAACCAGGATCGTGATTTGGTTTCCCGTTTGATTCTCTCTCCCGGTTCATAAATATACACCAATTCTACCTTGAATACATATTTATTCGTTCTTTATTTTTAGATTGGAGAAATGGTTAGTTGAGTTTTAATCGTGGTAAGGGTTAACCGAAGAAATAGAGATCGTATTCAGTTGCACAGAGCGGGTACTCACTCTTAAGTGCACTGTAGCGCATCGAGGGGCTTCCCACTATTTAGGGTTAGGGTAATCATTCTAGAAATGTTGAGCACTGAGGGGCTACTCACTATTAAGGGTTACGAGTATCATTTTAGAACTGTAGCATGACAAGGGGATAATCACTATTTACGGTTAGGGATAAATTATTCTAGCATTGTTTGGCATCAAGGAAGTATTCACTATTAAGGGTTAGAGGTAGTCATTCTAGTACTGGAAAAGAGGGGGTACTGCATCGAGAGGTCAATCACTCATTAGATAGGGCATCGAGGGGCAACGCCACCTCACGTTTTCAATGTTACATAGCATTTCTTACGTATGAAATTTACGAACCTTTGTAAAAGGCATTGACTAAGAAATCTTACAAAATAAAAAATTCATTTCACTCACTAACTCTACCCATAAAATGAACAAACAAGAACAGCATAAGCAGTTTTAACTATAAAAGGTCAAAAAAATCGAAACTGCATGTTATTGAACCAGAGCTTGACTAGCAACGTCTGACAGATTATTAAGGTGAAAACTACATACAAAGGTGAGAAACCGAGACTTTTGTTATATTAAATACGTACTTTTACAAACACACAGGATGTACGACTTATCGAAACCAAGGCCTGTGAAAACCTTTATTAAATAAAGTCTGTACGTTTCAAGCTATATTAGAAATATTTAGTTTATAAATTTGCTTATATCTTAAAGATGGGAATTGTGGCCTTTGGTGTTGAGCATGCCGGCAATTTTAAAATGGCTACCCAAAAAGTAGGAAAAAATTTCTGATTAGCAACGCCAGGCCCCATTGCTGTTAGTCTATTATACGTGAATATTTCCAACCAAGGCGTTCCCGTGGTTTGACCAATGCGGTTTAAAAGTTACCATTATTAAATACAAGATTGATTTCTCGATGCAAGTCCTGGTATGCTAAACACTAACTAAACTTTAAACCAGATCTCCCATGTTTAATATATTATATATCTATATAAATCAAAGTCCTGACTGACTGATTGACTGACAGACTGACTGATAATCAACGCCAGCCCAAACCGCTTGCCCTAGAAGGCTGAAAATTTGCAGGAACGTTACTCATAAGTAGTAGGCGCGTACTAAGAAAGATTTTCCAATCCGCCGCCATCTTAATAAATGGCGTCCAGAAATGTAAAAAATCTTCTCTATGCAACAAAGTCCGCGCGTTTCAACCGATTTCACAAATAAATAGTACACTGGTTTCCTTTAACCTATAGACGGGCGGAATGGTCTTTGTGGTTCGATTTGTTGCCATCTTTTTAAATGGTCGCCAGAAATTTAAAAACCCTTTTTTTATGGAATAATGTCCGCAATATATATATATTATATAGAAACAATAATTTCCTACCTCCGACTTGGGTTGTAATGGCTTTAGTTCATCAAGGATGTCATTATAATACAAAACGTCCTTTTTTGGTGGTAAATGAGGTTGAAGGTGCAAAATGCAAAAATCACCCGTGATTGCATGCCCTTCCAAGGAAGGACTTTTGACGTTCAGACATTCGTGGTAGTTTCCTAAAGACAAATGGCTGTCGTATAGCTCACCACCTCGGTGAAATGGATTCGCATCTAAAACTTAAAATTAATGAAAAAACAAGAGAGATCAAATAAATTAACTGGTAATGTTATTATTATTTTGATTTAGTTGTGAAGCACTTTTAAATGGGCATCATTGGTTTTTATAGCACAATAGAAAGATGATTGATGGCAGCGTTGTTTGATTTAAACCACTAATTTAAATCTTGATTTAAATAGAGGGATTTTTTTTTAAAAAAAATCATTTGATTAAAATCAAATATTTTTTTAAGAAATGTTTTCTAAAATTCCAAGAAGTTGTTTAAGAAACGTAACCAGAAAAGGCTACATATTAAAACTATGATGTCTTTGGCATATATCAGATTAAGATTTTTCCAGTCCTCCACTTCGTCCTTTCACTCATGCAGAGCTCGGCATTATCTATCCATTATCCACGTTATTTTATCTTTATGCATACCCGAAAATTATCCACAGAATTTATATGTTAAATCGTATTATAATCCACAACTTATTTTATAAATAATCGGTTATCCACCAATTTGTGGATAATGGATTGAAAATTCCGAGCTCTACACTCATGTAGTCACTTTTAACTGGATTATGATAAGAAATAGGCTTGTAAATGAAATAGCGGTCAAACTAGTCTTTTTCTACTAGTATTTGAATAGTAACAATAAGAGTTACTCTATAGAAAATATTTAATAGCTGCGTAAATGTCATGATTATTTTGCTTTTGGTTAATTTAAACTCAAAGGTTTTCAGGTTTGTAATTTACTAACTAGTAGTTCAATAAAAATAAAAAAATTAAATAAATCAATAAAAATCAAAGGAATCCGTTTTAAATAAATAAAATCGATATTATTGATTTTTTTAAAACAAATCAACAACTCTGATTTTAGGCATGTTGGAAAAAGTGGTATCTCTTTAATATGATGCAAGTCGGTCGGATGTTCTGATTGATTTATAGACAACGATATGAGACTAAAACGGTCACACCCCAATATTGACAACATGAAAAAATATAGCTACAATTTTAAAATTTGTCTCGTTGAGTGGGCATTGACTCGGAGAAAACCACGATACTTTCAAATGTTAATCGAACTTATATTTCAAATGTTATTCCAAGATGTCACGTCCAAAATTTAAAGATTAGGGCTTAAGAAAATTTGTTGCATCATACAATCAAGGTAAGGTGAATGAAAAAGTAAAGATAACAAGGTGTCTTCGATAAAATTGCACCTTTTTTTCATGATGTCATTAATGGGGTGTGACTGATTTGGTCTCAGAACGTTGTCTATAAAGCAATGAAAAGACCCAGCGGACATGTATCATATTGAAAAGATTCGAATCTTTCCAACATGCCTTCAATCATCTTTCTATGTGCTTTAGAAACCAGATGGCACCCATTTAAAAGTGAACCGAAACTTTTGATCGCGACTGTACATATTTGGATATGTACTTCTATAGAAGAGTCACTTCATGTTCATGAACCATAAGAACATAAGAACGACACTCAATCAAAATATTAATGAAGGTGTAACTGCTCAGTGAAACTTGATATCCCAGATTGATATTTAGTGTAAAGGGTAAATAAAACACTGAACTGCTAAGCTTTTGGCGAAGATCATGGACAGAGGTTTCAAAAATTTTGTTGGAAAAATTGTACCACCTGACATATTTGTCCAAAACAGATTTATATCTCTATTTCGTCATATTTCCAGGTAGGCTAACGTGTAGGGTACAGTAGAAAAACGTAACTACTTGTAGGAATATCTTATTTTTAAATTGTAGCTGGATTTATGGCTTCTACTTTTTATATTTATATCTATTAGATTAACTACAATAAATTATTAGTAGTACTATAATGAACCCACTATGTACTTTCGGTATAATTCTAGGAGAGCGATAGCTCTCTTAGATAAGACTTCATACCGACTTTCATGTATAAGGATGGTTCTTTGATTGGTTATAACTTTTTTTGTATCGTATTAACTGCTTTGAAAAAATTCCACAGAACTACAATTCGGGCCCTCAATATGTGGTTAAAATTTCAAAAAGATCCACTCATTAGTTTATTTTATAAAAAATAAAGTTGCTAAGGGTGGTTTTCATTTGCATAAAATGATTCAGCCCTTTTGGTGAAAAAGTTAAATTTTCCCATAGAAATAACATGGAGTTTTTTTCAAATTTAGCCATTTTGTCGCCACGCTTTTGAAATGAAATGTTCGTTTGTTACGTTTGGGAACGGTTTTATATCAAAATTTAAACCTTTTTCTAGGACCATTTTTAAGGTTTTTGAGAAAAATTAATTTTAAGTATGTTTAATTTTAAATTTTAAAAACTACCCCAATCTGCGATATTTTAGCATTTATACACTGTTTTATTAGGAAATATCAGCGAGACCAATGTTGGCCTTTTTTAACGTATAGTTGCCTCATAATAATCCGATTGTTTCTTCTTAATGCCTTTTGGTTGGAATGGCCTATCGATAGTGAGATAAGACGGCTTTAATATTGCTGCAGTGACGTTGACGCGGCCGCTACAGCGACGCCATCAAAACACAGGGTTTAAATTGTCGCGGATATAGTCAAATTCAAACTAGCTTAATGGACATTTTAACTTTTCCCTGCTAATTATTCTGGATTACCAATAAAAGATAATTAAACTAGACTCCCAATTAAAGATAAATAAACTAGATTACGAATTTAAATAATTAAAGTAGTTTACCAATTAAACGTTCTTAAAATAAATTATCAATTAGAGTTAATTAAACTAGACTACCAATTAGAGGTTATTAAACTAGATTACGAATTAAGAGTTACTAATTAAATTACCAATTAAGGGTAATTAATCTAGATTATCAATTAAGGGTAATTAATCTAGATTACCAATTAAGGGTAATTAGTCTAGATTACCAATTAAGGGTAATTAATCTAGATTACCTATTAAGGGTAATTAATCTAGATTACCAATTAAGGGTAATTAATCTAGATTACCAATTAAGGGTAATTAATCTAGATTACCAATTAAGGGTTATTAATCTAGATTACCAATTAAGGGTTATTAATCTAGATTACCAATTAAGGGTTATTAATCTAGATTACCAATTAAGGGTTATTAATCTAGATTACCAATTAAGGGTAATTAATCTAGATTACCAATTAAGGGTAATTAATCTAGATTACCAATTAAGGGTAATTAATCTAGATTACCAATTAAGGGTAATTAATCTAGATTACCAATTAAGGGTAATTAATCTAGATTACCGACGACCGGTAATTAAGCTAGATTACCGACGACCGGTAATTAAGCTAGATTACCGACGACCGGTAATTAAGCTAGATTACCGACGACCGGTAATTAAGCTAGATTAGCGACGACCGGTAATTAAGCTAGATTACCGACGACCGGTAATTAAGCTAGATTAGCGACGACCGGTAATTAAGCTAGATTAGCGACGACCGGTAATTAAGCTAGATTACCGACGACCGGTAATTAAGCTAGATTACCGACGACCGGTAATTAAGCTAGATTACCGACGACCGGTAATTAAGCTAGATTACCGACGACCGGTAATTAAGCTAGATTACCGACGACCGGTAATTAAGCTAGATTACCGACGACCGGTAATTAAGCTAGATTACCGACGACCGGTAATTAAGCTAGATTACCGACGACCGGTAATTAAGCTAGATTACCGACGACTGGTAATTTAGTCTCATTACCGACGACTAGTAATTTAGCCGTATTACCGACGGCTGGTATTTAAGCTAGATTAAGAATTTTTTAAAATAATTGATGTTTTATAATGATGTCTTCAAAAGTGAAAATTTTAATATCTGTACTTCAGGCAGTTCATTTTCAAACCTTATCTTTTACACTTTCCAGTCTTTGTCTACAATGACAGTTTTTATTAATAGAATTGGTTTTCATATCAGAAAAACACGATAACTGAAAATCTTACTTTCTAGTGCCCAAACTTTCAGCTCCTTGGCACTCAAGAAGACTTGATTTATTTCTGATTTACATCTTTCAGATACCATATTGTCCTTTGATATTGAATCGTTCATAATATTCCACGAGAAGTCCAACAATATTTTCAACACATTGTGCCAGTTATCTTCCATTTCCTTCCAGTTTCTCAAAACTGAGCTATCGTTTTCATAAACTTTATAGGGAACATTCACCAACATGCCTTTCAACGCAAATGCTGATGATATACTGCTGATGGTAATAAGGATTACAAATGTTTTCTTGAATCCAGGGTAGAATTTCTGAAAAGGTTCCATTTCGGGTAGAATGAAGGAATCTCATGCACCTATAGAAATGTAAAAAAACGGGTTCAATTGAAAAATGGTAATACGAAAAAAGAGGGAATCAGTACTGTGTTAGAAATTTTCCCGGTCAAACATTATTCAGATGAAATTGAATCATTGGATTTGAACTTAATTTCTATCAACTTTCATTGTACTTTTGAAATACGCAAACAATGATACAAATTCTTATTTGATGGATCAGATGGTAAAATTTACCTGTTACGTGAAAGTCAGTTCATGGTCAAATTCGGTTTAAATTATTATCAAGACAAATAATCTAACTTAACGCAACCTTCTGGCTCTAATTTCTTTTAAATGTCCATAAAAAACCTAAAAGCTCTGAAATCACAAGACTCCGAAACCGCAAAGGTATCGAAACATCTAACACTGAATCTTCTGAGTCACATTAACTTAGTTTGATAAAAATTGGATTTGATCTAGTTTTGCAAAATAACTAATAAACAAGCTCTTGATCTATGCTTCTTTTGGTCTTTTATGTTAACGACTTTGTAAATCACGTTTTGAATCAATTAAAATCCGAGGTTTAGTATTTAATCGAAAAGATTTATTGGGATAATACATACCGAATTAAAATCAATTTTCTTTTGGTTACTGTGACAACTTGAAACGATGTTTTATTACTTAATTAACATCAACTTGGGTAAAATGAGCTCGTATATTTTTCGTTACTTCACCCAAAGAGGTATGAAAATTTAAGACAAAAACGAGGAAAACCAGTAAAATTGGCAGTTCCATTTTTTTTAAGTAATTTGATAGTAAATTTATCGAAACGTGAAAAAAATCATAATAATTTGGCTGCTATCCAAGATATAAAACCTTTGTTTTTTTTAAAAAAAGAGAAAATACTATTTTTTCTGGTAAACGCAGATGAAAGTGAAATACTTTTATTATTCATAACATGGTCTCTTCGCACTCAAAAACACCTCACCGTTAATTATATATTATTTGCATATTCTTCAAGGACTAAAAAGGTATAGGGCAGTGTAAATATGAAAAATTATATAATAAAATCATCGTCATAATTTTCCGTTTCAATACTTATGTTCAAGCTCACGTCATGATCATTAGCTTTTATGATATTTAACATCGAGTTTTTTTTTTAACATCACTACATGGATCTTCGGAGATCCCTAACCCTAAACTAGAGCGGAACAAAATAGTGGGGATCTAACCATAAGTTAAAAAGATATGTTCCATAAGTAAGACACTACCTATACTTCGAAATGTTACAGGCTTACTTAGACCCAGTTCAATCAAGAACGACACGAGAACTGACAACAGTAGATTTTGCAGTCCATCTTCCTATTTAGTCTGTACTAAGTCTTTGACAGCGCCTCACCAGGCATCGCTTTTTGAGAATCTATGACGTTTCATTGACGTCTCAGTATCCAGTGGCAAATTTATGGAACATATCTTATGAACATACGCTTTAACGTAAAGCAAACTTTGAAAGTACACCCTATTTTATGAAATATTTTTCCGTTGAACTTTACCCTTTAATATCTTGCTAAAAGACGGCAGCACATTTTAAATGAATAATATAAATATGAAGTCATGTGTTATTTTTCCATTTTTTACCTCCGTTTACATGCATAACCAGAGGGGTATAATATAGTGTAATGTCAGTTCTACGTACGCAAACGTCAAACCCTTCTATCTCTTAGCTCAGTGGGAGTCAGTGCCATCCCCCTACCAGGCGCGTTCAGAATCCCCTCTTACAAAAGCGCGCCTGGAGGGAGAGATACACAGTCTACTCCCCTCTCTACCGACACTACTCTATTCCTCTGGTATAAAATAATGCGTCTGACTAATAAAAACTTTTTTGTTGGTCAAAAATTTAAATAATCGTGACTATTCTAAAACTTCAAAACTTTTATTTGAATTAGTGTTTCAAAGTGAGAAGACGGTGGATAGATCATAGACACAGTCTCCGCTGCTTTTATTTAACGTAAATGTGTCGGTTAATAAAAAGAACATCTTTCGCGAGAGTAGTTTTTCTTCCAAAAATTTTGATTCTATAATAAATTTAGTCAAGACATACGTCACGTACCCTTCATGTAGGAAATACCCGCAATTTTTCAAGGTCTTGCGTTATACAAGCTTATCGATAAATGTTTCCTCCATTTGAGGAAACAAAGGTAAAACTCTTAATTCGTAGTTGGTATTTAACTTCGATTGTTCGTCGTTACGAAACATTCTACTCTACTCAACTTTTATAAACTTGCAATTACTTTAAGCAAAACTCTTGTAAATACAATTGTAAAGTAATTTTGATTCTGTGATTCTTCAAGAATTTCCTGTAAATGATTAATTTTAATCTATCCGATGTCGAAGCCTTTAGGTTCTTGCGTCAAATGGATTTCATTCAATTGAAGTATATTTTAACTTTTTATGTGTAGTTGTTAAAGGAAAAGGTCCCGTAACATAACATTATACCTTAAAAGAAAGGCATTTTTCTAGATATAAAAGGAAAAACATTAACAAAAAATAAAACTCTTATTATAAAATAATTAGGATTTATTTAGACTTAAAAACGAGGACAACTGCGCCGCCATTCGTTTAATGTCGTCCGCTAATTCGAACCTCTTACCTCCTAAAACCTACCTTACCCTTAGTTCTCTCAGCCTGTGAGAATTCAACCAATCACGTACGTTTAAGAGGTTCGATTTATCAGACGCCACTAAACCAATGGCGGTGCAGTAGTCCTCTCTTTTTAAGACTAATTAAATGCTATTTATTTTGAAATAAGAGATAATTTATTTTAATCTTCTTCCTTTAATATTTTAAAATGGGCCGTTTTTAGCCACATCGTAGTATACCAATTAAAGGTAATTAAATTAGATTACCAATAAAGATAATTATAATATATTACCAATTAAAGATAATTAGATTATATTACCAGTTAAAGGTAATTAAACTAGATTACCGACTAAAGATAATTAAACTAGATTAACCATTAAAATAATTAGACTAGATTACTAATGTCTATGAAATCTGTCTTTAACATCTGTTTGTGTACAAGACTACGGAATCTGTTTAAGCACAGACCTACAGAATATTATTTTGTGCAAAGGGGTATAAAATCTCTTTGTGCACAGGCCTAAGCAATCTTTTTGTGCAAAGGGGTATAAAATCTCTTTGTGCACAGGCCTATGCAATCTTTGTGTGCACAGGTCAGTGGAATTTTTTGTTTCCAGGTCTATGGAATCTTTTCGTGCACAGGCCTATGGAATATTGTTTTACACAGGTCTTCTGAATGTTTTGTGCAAATCTGCATGGAATATTTTTGAGCGTAGGAATATGGAATCTTTTTGAGCGTAGGAATATGGAAACTTTTTGAGCGTAGGAATATGGAATCTTCTGTGCACAGGTCTATGGAATTTTTGTTCATGGGTCTATGGTATATTTATGTTAACAAGTCTGAAGAATCTTTATGTGCACACAAGTCTGAAGAATCTTTATGTGCACACAAGTCTGAAGAATCTTTATATGCACAAGTCTGAAGAATCTTTATGTGCACAGGTCTACGACTTCTGTTTGCGCACAGCTCTACGACTTGTTTGTGCACAGGTCCACGACTTCTGTTTATGCACATGTCCTCGACTTCAGTTTGTGCACAGGTCCTCGACTTCTGTTTGTGCACAGGTCTACGACTTCTGTTTGTGCACAGGCCTATGACTTATGTTTGTGCACAGGCCCATGACTTCTGTTTGTGCACAGGTATATGACTTCTGTTTGTGCACAGGTCTATGGAATCTGATGTGTTCATTTCTAGGACATCTCTTTTTGCGCAAGCCAATGTAATCTGTTTGTGCGCAAGTCTAAAACATCTGTTTGTGCACAAGACTAAAACATCTGTTTGTGCACAAGACTAAAACATCTGTTTGTGCACAAGTCTAAATCATCTGTTTGTGCACAAGTCTAAATCATCTGTTTGTGCACAAGTCTAAATCATCTGTTTGTGCACAAGTCTAAATCATCTGTTTGTGAACAAGTCTAAATCATCTGTTTGTGAACAAGTCTATAACACCTGTTTGTGAGCAATTCTATAACACCTGTTTGTGAGAAATTCTATAACACCTGTTTGTGAGCAATTCTATAACACCTGCTTGTGAACAAGTCTATAACACCTGTGTGTGAACAAGTCTATAACACCTGTGTGTGAACAAGTCTATAACACCTGTGTGTGAACAAGTCTATAACATCTGTTTGTGCACAAGTCTATAACATCTTTTTATTCACAAGTCTATAACATCTGTTTATTCACAAGTCTATGACATCTGTTTGTGCACACACGAGTGACTTCTGTATGAGCAAGGGTCTACGGAATATTTCTGAGCAAATGGGTATGGAATCTTTTTGAGCAAATGGGTATGGAATCTTTTTGAGCATAAGGGTTTGAAATTTTTTTGAGCATAAGGGTTTGGAATATGTTTGAGCATAGGGGTATGGAAAATGTTTGTTCACAACTCTATGGAATCTGATGTGCACATGTCTACAACATCTCTTTTTGCGCGAGTCTATGTCATTTCTTTTTGCACAAGCCTGTGATTTCTGTTTGTGCACAGGTGTACGAAATATTTTTATGCATAGGTGTACGGAATATTTTTATGCACAATTGTACGGAATATTTTAGTGCACAGGTGTACGAAATGTTTTTGTGCACAGCTGTACGGAATATTATGGTGAAAATGGATTTGTAATATTTTTGTGCACAGGTGTACGTGATATTTTTGTTCACTGCTGTACGGAATATTTTTGTGCACAGCAGTACGGAATATTTTTGTGCACAGGTGTGCGTGATATTTTTGTTCACTGCTGTACGGAATATTTTTGTGCACAGCAGTACGGAACATTTTTGTGCACAGGTGTATGGAATATTTTGTGCACAGGTGTACGAAATGTTTTTGTGCACAGGTGTACGGAATATTTTTGGGCACAGCTGTACGTGATATTTTTGTTCACTGCTGTACGGAATATTTTTGTTCACTGCTGTACGGAATATTTTTGTGCAAAGGTGTACGAAATGTTTTGTGAAAATGGGTATGGACTATTTTTGTGCACAAGTGTACGTGATATTTTTGTACACAGGTGTACGTGGTATTTTTGTACACAGGTGAACGTGATATTTTTGTGCTAATGTGTAAGGAAAAATTTTGTGCAGAAGTCCATGGAATATTTTTGTGTACAGGTATATGACTCAGGTTTGTGCACAAGTCAATAGAATGTTTTGAACACCGGTCTATGACATATGATTGTGCACAAGTCTATGGATCAGTTTGTGCACAAGTCTAAGGGATGTGCTTTTGCAAAAATATTTGACATCTATTTTTGCACAAATATTTGACATCTATTTTTGCACAAATATTTGACATTTATTTTTGCAAAAATATTTGACATCTATTTTTGCACAAATATTTGACATCTATTTTTGCACAAATATTTGACATCTATTTTTGCAAAAATATTTGACATCTATAGATGTGCCCTATAGACACAGGTCTATGGACTCTATAGCGCGCAGGTATATGGAATCTTTATGTGCACAAGCCTATATAATGTTTTGTGCACAGTTCCAAGAAACCTTTTGTGCACAGGTCTATGGAAACTTGATGTGCACAAGTCTATAGAATGTTTTTGTGCACAGGTCTATGACTTCTGTTTGTGCACAAAACTATGGAATCTGATTTGAACATGTCTATGACATCTGTTGTGCACAAGCCTGTGACTTCCACTTATGTACAAGTCTACGGAATCTGTTTGTGCAGAGGTTTCCGGAATCTGTTTGTGCACAGGTTTACTGAATCTGTTTCTATACAGGTCTACGGCATCTGTTTGTGCACAGGCCTACGGAATATTTTTTTGAGCACAGGCCTACGGAATATTTTTTAGAGCACAGGTCTAGGGAATCTTTTTGTGCGCAGTTTTGTGGAATCTCTTTGGGCACAGGTCTATGGAATCGTTTTGTACAAATGGATATGGAATCGTTTTGTGCAAATGGGTATGGAATCGTTTTGTGCAAATGGGTATGGAATCGTTTTGTGCAAATGGGTATGGAATGTTTATGTAAACAGGTCTATGGAATCTTTATGTAAACAGGTCTATGGAATATTTTTGGGCACAGGTCTATGACTTCTATTTGTGAACAAGTCTAGGACTTCTGTTTGTACACTAGTCCATGGAATCTGATGCGCACATGTCCATGACATCTCTTTTTGCGCAAGTCTATGACATCTGTTTGTGCACAACCCTGTGACTTCCGTTTGTGTACAAGTCACCGGGAATCTGTTTGTGCACATGTCTACGGTATCTGTTTATGCACATGCCTATGGTATCTGTTTGTGCACAGGTCTACGGAATATTTTTGTGCACAGGCCTACTGAATCGGTTTGTGAAGAGGCCTAAGGAATCTGTTGTAATAGTTATAGGAAAAATAGGAAATTTACAATTGATTTACAGGAGATTATAGGAGACTAGCTGTTACCCGCGGCATCGCTTGCGTGTAGTAAGAACTTCCATCAAGAATGGGTACATTTTACTGATTCGACTAATATTTTTGTAGCATCCTAGGAGCGAAGGCACTCGGCGTCGAACATCAGCTCGTCGGGACATTTTTTATTACTCTACACGCAGACATTATTCTATACAGAAGGGTTTTTAAATATCTGGCCGCCATTTAAAATCATGGCAACAAATCGATCCCGAAAGACCATTCAGCCCGTCCATAGGTTAATGGAATCCAGTGTACTAAATATTTGTGAAATCGGTTGAAACGCGCGAACTTTCTTACAAAGAGAAGATTTTTTTACATTTCTGGGCACCATTTATTAAGATGGTGGCGGATTGGAAAAATCTTTCTTAGTACGCGCCTACTACTTACGAGTAACGTTCCTTCAAATTTTCGGCCTTCTGGGGCCAGTGGTTTGGGCTGGGCGTTGATTATCAGTCAGTCAGTCAGGACTTTGATTTATATAGATATAGATCTATAATTAAAAAAAACGGGAAAAGACAAGAGAACTACTCTTGAAAAAATTGCAAAGTATAGGTTGCAAATGCTTTTAAAGTAATAAGACAAGATTTAAAAAGGAACTTTGGTGTAATTATAACCGTAAGTTTGTAAGATATGTTATATAAATTTGTCACTGGTTACTGAGAGCTTGTCTCGAAGTGATGTAAATGAAACGTCATAGATCCTCGTAAAGCTTAGTACAGATTAAATAGGAAGATGCAGTAGAAAATCGCGTGTAGTCAATTCTTGCGTCGTTCTCGAACTAGCTCTCATTAAGTCTCTAGCATTTCGAAGTATAGGAAGTGTCATACTTATGGAACATAATCTTAGAAACATATGGTATAACTTTTAAACCTCACAGACTTCCGTGACAAATATTTTTAGAGGCATCCATAGCTTTAGCTACATACCTCATGGAATACTAAACTAAAACTTAAAACACGATCGGAATATCTGAATCACAGAAGCGTTAGCTTGTATTGTAAATCCACGGTGGCTGATTGCTAGTAGCTGGTGGAAATCGGCATTACTTTCTGTCAAATTTCTATGTTTTGAGTGATATATAACAAAGCCAAAAGTGAGAGCGCACAAAATATCTACAATTGCTAAAAAAGGAAAATATAGGAATATTATCAAAATTGTAGGAACTAATAGGAAGACATCCGAAAATAGGAAAAATTATAAAATTTAGGAAATGTGGTCACCCAGCACAGGTCTACGGAAAAGGTTTGTACATAGGTCTACATAATTATTTTTTAGCCTAGGTCTATTTGTATTATTGCATCCACTGTGCTTTGCACGTGAAAACGACGGGAAGACAATTTGAGTTGGACTGGGCGTGAAAGCAATCAGGATTAATACTTCTCTAACAGATGGTTAGGTCCTAGTTAGTTCAAACGCGGTAACTAATAAACAAGACTTAAATGGAGCGCCTGCTTTTCAGTATGAGTTTTAAAATACTAGTTTCTATACAGTTTTAATTCATGTTAAGACTGAAGTCACAGATATTAATAAAAACTGTCTTTGTAGACAAAGACACGAAAAAGTAAGAGATAAGTTTAGAAAATTAATTATTTGAAGTAACAGATATTCAAATTTTCATTTTTGAAGACGTGATTATAAAACATAAATTATTTTAAAAATTTCTTATCTTAGTTTTTTTTCACAAAAATTTCAGAGAAACTACCTTGATGCTACTGTTTATTTTCTAGAAACATTTGCTTCGAGGAAGTTCAAATACTCGGATATTTGAAAAATAGAGCTTGTTTAGTTAGAGTTCAACTGCGACTAACTTAGTTAATTAATCTTTATTTACACGATAAACAGGGTATACATTTCATGCCGTGAAGCTGTCGTTAACTAACTGATTATACAATAAATCCTGGCTATTTATCTACATTATGTTATCACGTGATCTTATCAATTACAGCTCTCGGTACAAAGATCATTTAGATGATAAGCCTACATTACGTCACATCCTCTCTTTTCTCTTTTTTTTTTGTTTTTACAAATTTATTCTTGAAGGAGGTTTGCTTATTCTCCCCGACCTTGTAACACGGGTATTGTAATGTTCTGCACGGCTGGTGTCTGCCACTTTATCGGAATCGTCGGCTTTTCTCTCGCTACCGCCACGTCGTTCTGGTTCCGGTCCTTGCGGAGTAGATTGAGGCTCCTGTTCATCCCTTGGTGCGGACGGACTGTCTCTCCCGATGATGTTTTGCTCGGAAGAGGGTGGCTCCTGGATACTCGTCGCCTCCGTGTTTGATGGCGAGTTGACAGTTGTGGCTTCTTCATGAACGTCAAGATCGGGATTTCTGGCAATGAACCATGGCTGACTAATTCCGGTGGTGTGCGTGTTGACCTGGAATTCGCCGGTTTGTATTTGGTTTGTCCGGTCTGGAATTTGGACTAGGTGATATCTATTCCGGCGAATAACTCCCGTTGATGTCTCAACCATATAAGACCTAGGCTCGTTGGCTTTTCGTAGAACTTTTCCTTCTCGTCGCATGTCTATGATCCAGATTCGATCCCCAGCAGACAGCTCCGGTAACTCACGGACGCCATGGTGTCGATCGTAATTTGTCTTCTGCTTTTCTTGGTTCAGTTGATGGCGTTGTAATACTAGTCGTTTTGATGGGATAGCTGGCTCCAATGATACTGTGCTGGTTGGAAGCGTGGTGCGTAGACGTCGATTCATTAACAGCTCGGCTGGGCTGAACCCGTCATCGATAGGAGTTGCTCTGTAGGCCAAGAGTCCCAAGTGTATGTCTTCCGATTTTTTTAAACGACTTTTTATCGTTTTTACCATGGATTCCACAAAACCGTTACTCTGTGGATACCTCGGGCTGCTTGTGACGGTCTTGAAACCATAGCTTTTGGCGAATTTGGCAAACTCCAGCGTTCTGGTTGCGTTAAACTGGGGTCCATTGTCGCTTCGTACAACCTCCGGGATACCGAACCTCGAAAATGTTGTTTTAATCGCTTCGATGACCGTCGATGCACGCTGATTCTTCAACTCGGTTAGTTCCGGATACCTTGAATAGTAGTCGACTATGAGTAAATACCATTTTCCTTCGTTGTATAACAAGTCCATTGCGACTATCTGCCATGGCCGATCCGGGATTTGCGAGGAAATAAGCGGCTGGTGTCTGTTCGTTGTTTCCTTTAAGCAATCTTTGCAGCTTTGAACTTTCTCTTCTATGTTGCGTGATAGCCCTGGCCACCAAACCGATTGCTTCGCTCTTTCTCTACACTTGTTTATACCTAAATGGCCCTCATGAATACGCTCCAGAATTTCGGTTCGCATGGAGTATGGGATCAGTAGACGACTTTCTTTCATTAAGAGGCCCTCTTGAATGGTTATTGTATCCTTGTATGGGTAGTACTCCTGTGCTACCCACGCCACCTTCTTCTTGCTTGGCCATCCATTTTCGCAATAACTTCTTAACGTCTGGCATGACTGGTCTTGGAGTTGGCTGTCCAGAATTTCTGCCAGGCGAGCGTCGGATGCCGGCAGGCTTTGTAACACGAGTTGGACATACGCCGAAATTTCATCAGATAGTTCGTTTTCGTCAAGATCGCTCAACGGGTTTCGTGACAATGTGTCAGCTGTGGTTAGCAGTCGGCCAGGGGTGTATTGAACGTCATACGAATATCTCATTAATCTTATTCGCAGACGCTGTAGTCTGGGAGATAAATCGTCCACCGGTTTCGTTTTCAATATTGAGCATAAAGGTTTGTGGTCCGTTTCCAAGGTGATCTTCAGCCCTAATATGTAGTCTCGGAACCTGTCGCAGGCCCAGGCCAACGCTAGCGCTTCCTTTTCAATTTGAGCGTATCGTCTTTCGGTTGCTGTTAACGTTCTTGAGGCATAAGCAATTACTTGAACTTCGCCGCCTGGTTGGACTTGGCGCAAAACGGCCCTTCACCGAAGGCTGAGGCATTCGCTGACACTGTGGTGGGATAGTTTGGGTCGTAGACTCCCAAAACTGGCTGGCTCGTCAACGTCACCTTCAGATATTCTAACACCTTGTCCTGGCTTGGGCCCCATGTCCAAGCGTTCTTTTTGCTTAGCAGGCTCGTCAGCGGATGTAGATTTTCTGCCATCTTCGGTAAAAACTTTCCTAAGTAATTAGCCATACCCAGGATTCGTCGTACGTCGGGAACATTGGTCGGTGCGGGCATTTGGACTATAGCCCGAATCTTTTCCGGATCTGGACTGATTCCATCAGGTTCAAGTACGTGCCCCAGGAAGACGACACGAGTAACTCCAAATTGGCATTTCTTTTCATTTAAAGTAATCCCGTTGTCTGCCAAACGGTGAAGTACCCTCGTTAAGTTACTGTCGTGTTCTTGTCGGTTTCTGCCCCATACAAGGATGTCGTCTTGATGGCTGACTGCGTTCCTGATTCCTTCTATATATTCACAAATCCGACGCTGAAAGTGCTCCGAAGCTGAATTAAGCCCAAAAGGCAGGCGGTTGAAACAATATCTACCGAATGGTGTTAAAAACGTCGTTAGCGGAATAGAATCTGGATGGAGCGGCACTTGCCAATATCCGGAGTTGCAGTCCAGCTTCGAAAAGATTTTTGCTCCCGATAACTGCCCCAATGTATGGTCGACCGATGGGATTTGATAACGCTCTCGTTCAACGCAGTTATTCAGCTCGGTGAAATCCACGCAAATACGAAGGCTTCCTTCGCGCTTTAGGACGACTACCATTGGTGAACACCACTTCGTGGCTTCTTCTATTTTGCGTATCACCCCCTGGTCGATCATCTTGTCCAACTCCTCCTTGACTTTGTCCATCAACGGTAGGGCAATTCGCCTGGGCGTGGCAATGGAGAAGGCCGCTGTTCCTGGCTTTAATTTGATCTTGTACGCCTGAGCCATGCACCCCAAACCCGAAAAGAGACCAGGAAACTCTGCCATGACATCGGTGTGAGAGACTTCCTGGATTTTACTTTCGTCAAGTCGCTGCAGAAAACGTAAATCTTCACTGGCTTTCAGACTCAGCAGAGGGAGCTGCAGTCCTTGGATTATGTATATGTAGTCGCTAATGGTTCTGTCACCCCATTTCATCGTCACTGCCGCCATGCCCCTGCAATTGAGCTGAACTTTGACAGGCCCAAATAGCCGCCGGTTTGATTGTTCCACCCGCAGATCGCGGATGGATGTTCCGACCATTGCCTCCGGGATAGCGCTGACATCGGCGCCTGTATCTATTTTGAACGTGATTGGAGATTCATTAACTTTTATGGCCACTGCCCATTTGTTGCAGGTGGACTGGTCTGTAAGAGCACCCAGAAAAACGTCATGATTGGTTTCGGAAGGTATGACGGTGCCAGGGACTGTTGCGGGCGGAGGATGTCGCGTTGTGTTGACTGGTAGGTCTGACGTTATTTCTCGAGTGAAACGTGCTGGTGCGGAGCGACAAACTCGTGAAAAATGGCCTCGTCGGTCGCAGTTGCGGCACGTCACGTTGCGAGCAGGGCAGTTGATGCGGTTGTGTCGGTCGGATCGTCCACAATTGCGACAGGGATATGTTGTCCCTGAGGTAGAGGTATCTTCGAATCTTACGCGATCCGGAAGGGTGGCGTTGTGCTGGCTTGCATGCGACGGAACTCTGTTCATCGCGAGCCTGTCGATCTCTGCAACGGAAGGTTGAGCCTGTCCGTTTTGGCTACGAATGGTCCGTTGTTGGTGGTGGATCTCTTCAGCCTGTCGTACTGTAGCAATAGTCTTCTCTAAGGTTAAGGAATCGTCGAATTGCATCTTCTCGGATAGAGCCTTGTCCAGGATACCCACGACAATTCTATCCCGAAGTAGCTCCTCTTTGAGGGAGCCAAAGTCGCATTTATCAATTTGCGCGCGACATGCAGTGATGAAATCATTAACCGGCTCCCCGACCTGCTGCCAACGCTGATTGAACTTCGCACGTTCGTAGATCACGTATTGCCGAATAACGAAATGGCTGTCGAACTTGGCAAGGACCGGCGCGTATGTCTTGCGGTCGGCGGCGGACAAATCGAAAGACGAGAATAAGTCCTCCGCCGCCTCTCCCATAAGATAAATAAGGGTATTGACCTGTTCCTCTTCGGACTTTGACCCCAGGCCGGACGCGGAACGGAACCGTTGAAAGCGTTGTTTCCATTTCGGCCAGTCGGTAGGATGAGAGAAATCGAACGGGCCCGGAGGGACGATATGAAACGCGGAGGACGCGGCCATCGCGACGGTACGGAGTGAGGGCGGAACGGACTGGGAACGCGGAGCGCTAGTAAAACACTTCTGACACCATGTTTAGTTAGAGTTCAACTGCGACTAACTTAGTTAATTAATCTTTATTTACACGATAAACAGGGTATACATTTCATGCCTTGAAGCCGTCGTTAACTAACTGATTATACAATAAATCCTGGCTATTTATCTACATTATGTTATCACGTGATCTTATCAATTACAGCTCTTGGTACAAAGATCATTTAGATGATAAGCCTACATTACGTCACAGAGCTAGATGAATTTATTTTTATATTTTAAAACTGAAAATGTTGCGAACCGAAAATTACATTCTCCCTTTGACTGTGATGTAGTTATAAGAGTCAATAGGATCTGTAGCTTGATCTTTTGAGAGATATACAACACGTCAATTTTTGAACTTCGAAAACTTTAAAATTAACGAACACGTTTTGTTAAGTTTTCACGCTTATTTTATTTTGTCTGCTATCAACGATTTTCTGTCCATTTTATTCTCCTTATAGGCCCGAATACTCTAACTAACTCTAAGTTTTAAAATGAAAATAAAATGAATACGTGTTCTATTTTTAAAATGATGCACATGTTTAAGGATAAAATATTTTACTTAAGGAATTTTGGTGAAAAAAACTAAGATAAGAAATTTTTTCAAATAATTTATGTTTTATAATCACGTCTTCAAAAATGAAAATTTGAATATCTGTTACTTCAAACAATTAATTTTCTACACTTATCTCTTACTTTTTCGCGTTATTGTCTACAAAGACAGTTTTTATTAATTTATAAGATGCGATAACTGTGCATCGGCATAAGTCTATGTTGTAAACTCTTCGAGGGGATTATCACTAAAACATCTGTTCTTCGATTCGCCGGAATATTAGAATTACAGCATAAGTAAATTTATACTGTTATAATTTTATCACCGTTTAGAGTAGGGCATCGAGGGGCTATTAACTCTGATTTTATGCACGGTAAATCATTTAAGCATTGAAAAAGATAGCGCTATTCACTCATTAGGGTAAGGTATAGAGGGGTTATCCACTCATTAGGGTAGGGTATAGAGGGGCTATTCACTCGTAAGATGTGGCTACGATTACGAGCCCTTGGACCGTCTGGTTTTATATTGGACTTTCACTTACGCCATAAGTTTATAAGATATGTTCCATAGGTATGACACAAAATATCCTTCGTAATGATAAAAGTTTGCTGAGAGCTAGTTCGAGAACGACGCGAGAATTGACTACACTCAGTTTTGCAGTCCATCTTCCTAATTAGTCTGTCCTAAGCCTTTGACAGCGCCTCACTAGGCGTCGCTTTACGAGAATCTATGATGTTTCACCTACGTCACATCATGAAAAGTTCACAGTAATCAGTGACAAACTTATGGAACATATCTTATGAACTTGCAGGTCATATCTATGCACGGTGCATTTTCACGTATATCAGAAACCTAATCTCTACTCGCGAACGTTCAGGGAATGAAAAGAAACACGCTATTTCATTTACCGGGTGTAACATCGAGTCGTCAACTAATCTTTCTACTGTGCTTGAACGTTAATTGATTGTATCTTTCTACACATGGAATCCGGTCTTTCTTAAATTCACACAGCGTGAAACTTTCGTATCGGGTGACTCTCAAACGTCGCACCCTGTACTATGGTAATACGATTATTATCAACACACGCGAGCCAATAAAAACATTTCAAACACATGGTTTATTTCCCATAGCGTTAGCGAAATTGTACATCTTAGGTAGGGTAGCTGTTGCAAATTCTGATCACACGATATGTAGTCTGACTTACACGAAGAAAGGTCCAACGTTGCTTGTAATAAACTTTTAGGCTGTCCGAATTCAATAATAGAAACTAGCTAAGAGGAGAAAATGTAACGAATGCTGACGCTAAATGCCAGTAGATTGTAATGGATGTTGATTTTGAAAATAACTACAGAGCCACTTATCAAGTTGTAAGTAAAGCTCACTTTATGAAATTGTATAAACTCAACTGCCCATGAATTTGGGAAACATTTTTCCTATTAAACAAATATCGTGATAACCGTTTGTTATGTGTTAGCGTTTTTGGATTTGTTTAATTAATTTCTAAACAGCTATATTCGATTTTTAATGTTTGCATTAAGCTTAAATCTTACTTTCTAGAATTATCTTCAAATGGCCTAGTTTTCTTTTTAACCCATATTTCAATAAATATGTCACATCGGATAACTGTGTGTTAGACATTTTTCAAAAAGCACCTTCCTAATGTTAAACGTTTTAGAGGTATTCGTGACATTTTTGGATTGAATATAAATAGATGTTAGCAAAAATAAATAGGGGAAAGTGTCGGACTGCCATATTTTCCTGCCTTTGCCTTAGCCTTAGCCTTAGCTTGACCATAGAGAAAGATGGTGTTACTGGAGTGGCCGTGTGGACGCTCCATGAGCGGCTTCAGCTTGGGTCGGTGCGTGATACAGCGCTGCCATCTGGGTGCACTAAGATACTTTAAAGTTCGGTCAAGAGCAGGCATAATTTTTACTTAATTTGGTTATCAACACAGCCAAAAACGGATTTATGTAAGAAGAACGTTGAACGTAGCAAATTCACTACCCATCCTCGCATACTTTATTGAGAAACTTCGTCTGCTTATATTTTGACTCCACCCACAAATAAGCGACTCCCATCAAAACAAGTAGTCGAGGAGTGGTATTTGCTACGTTAGTACAAAGAAAGAAAAACTAGATTCTCGAAAAAAGAAACATCAATAATTTATCTGGGAGCACGGCAGTGCTCCCAGCCAAGTCGAGCACTGACACCCTTTTCTCGAAGCAACTCACGACACTTTTAGCCCACTGTAACTTCGTGATGGGTATAGGTAAAAGTCTGAAATTTTGTTTGCCGCGAGGACTGTCAATCCTAGCTATAGTTTCCAAATTTCAAGTTCCTACCCTATATACTTTTCGAAACATCGAAGGTGAAATTTGCCTTATTTAATTGTCACTCACTCACTCACTCACCGATCATCAAAATTCTAAGGTACTTCTAGGGTAGATAGAAACTTAAAATTCAGGATTTAGTTTTCATTTATTTTATAAAGCACAGAAAAATTAAAACATCCCGACATTTTTATAAAATTGTTCTTTAGTTCTTTATTTTAAAACTAGATGGCGCTGCCGTCTTTTCAACAGAAATAGTGTGTGTTCTTGATGAAAGGACGTAATGGTCCAAAGTTAACCGAAAGTTAAATATATATTAAAGCTTATAAGAGTAGTAGTTTAAAAGAAATGTGTCCTAACTGATGCTACATTCTTATATTAGGATATCGCGTACAATCTTTATTACATATTCTCTCCGGGTCGAAAGGGGTAATTCAGCGTAAATAAGGACAAACGTTAGCGATTATATTGGCAAACGAAGTACCACGAGAGGGTCTTGTTTTAATATAACTACCGAAGTATAACGAGAGGGTCTACAAAAAGAAGTGAGATCCTATGAAAAACATTAACATGTAAAAAATGGGCCAAGCCTCGCCTCGTGCCCTTTCCGCCGTAAAACGTTCTGAGATCCCATGTAGAGCCAAGTCTGCCTTTTGTCTCATTCAATCGCCAATTGAACAATTATGTTATAAATTAAGTCCTTTTCCTAATTAATAACCAATATTCTTTGACTCTATCATAATTATACATCTTTGTTCGTATCAAAAATCTCGTGACTTGGCAAGCGCAGGTCATCCCCTTCGATTATTTTAAAATCGGCAACGATTTAGTGAATATCCCTTCGATTATTTTAAAATCAGCAACGATTTAGTGAATATCCCCTCGACTTCCTTTTAATATTACTTACCTGCGATTGCCAAGTCACGATATTTTTGATACGAACAAAGATGTATAATTATGATAGATTCAAAGAATATTGGTTATTAATTTGGAAAAGGACTTAATTTATAACATAATTGTTCAATTGGAGATTGAATGCGAACAAAAGGCAGACTTGGCTCTACATGGGATCTCAGAACGTTTTACGGCGGAAAGGGCACGAGGCGAGGCTTGGCCCATTTTTGTACATGTTAATGTTTTTCATAGGATATTCTTAACTTTAAAACTTAATTCCACTAAATCGGGAGTTATTTCGCATTGTTGGCCACTTTGCTTTTTACCACTGGCGTAATTTCCAAATAAATTATTTAACCACGAAAATAGAGATAAAAATGACATTTTCGATCTCTAGAAGTCGATATATGCAGAATTTGTGGGTGGAGTCAAAATATAAGCAGACGAAGTTTCTCAATAAAGTATGCGAGGATGGTACCAGACCAGAGGCTAAAGCTATGATCCCACGTTCTTAGTACATAAATCCGTTTTTCACACAGCAGTATTACACCAAATTACTCGCGTTAAGCCGCACCAGCGTGCCGAAGCCAAAGGTACGTGACCAGTTAAGAAATTTGTGTGAATATTTTTAAATTATCATCACTACAGAAGACGCTATAGTCGTACGCACCAACCCTAACATGTAGCGCCTCTGGTGGATTCTGTGTGTATCGTCACAATTTACGATACGAGTGTTGTATTTATCGGCCACTCCAGTTACACCTTCCTTTCTCTATGTTCTAACAAGTTCATCAATTTTCTTGGCTTTTTTGTACCTCGAGGTCGACACTATTTTCAGACACAACCTCACTGTTATTTAAATGTGCATATACGCATAAACAGAAAACAGTTGACCAATAAGTGAAGAATAATCTTCAATCCTCGGTCTTTCTTTATTACCAGTCACCACCATATGTCATTAAGAATGGAAACGGAGAGCTGTATGGTTATATGATTAAATTCCTCAATGCTCTAAAAAGAGTCGACAATATAACGTAAGATTCAAAAAATAATTCATAATCAAGGAAACATTCACCTTGAAAATATTCCAGCGTTACTTTGATCCCGAGTTCAGACTCCAATAATGGGTTGGCAGTTGGTAGTTCGTGGAATGGGCTTCTCGGTATGCTTAAACGAAATGTAGGTCAACTGTGACGGTAATAATGTTGACATGGGTTCTCAATTTATTCCTTTGAATTTTTTGCAGGAGGCTGATTTTTCAATAATTCCTTCGACAATGTACAATGAACGTTTGAATGCCTTCACTACTTCTCATCCTTTTTTGGTTTCAAGGACTCATATATTATTTGGAACTCACGAAAATAACGAATGCGATGTTTACTCCGTAATTGACAAATGGGTAAATTTTAACACTAAAGGAGAAAGGAACATTTTGAGTAAATAAGAAAGGCTAACAATTTAGTTTGAATCGGTATTTGACTACCTTGACTCTTAATAATGCATGGTAATGGTTATGAGGTAACAACTATAGGATGCACCCATTCAGAGGGGCCGGCAACCGGGGTAATTAAACTGACTGTTTACACCCTCTGTAGTTCTAAACGCAGCGGTTCGCGAAATTTGGGTGCGGTTTTAATTGAATGTGGTGTCTATACGGTAATGTTTACACTTTATTGCTTCTTTCCGATGTGGGATTGTTGAGGGGCCGAAGTTTAGCGTAATGGTAAAGGCGTTGCCATGTGGCAAGTGATGACAGTGGTGTTGTATAATACCTAACTGGTAAGTAACCGCAGCTCCTCACCTCTCGCTTAGTCTTCCGACCTATCTGATTTCACCCCTAGTTCGCAACTGCCACTAAGCGTATACAAACTATAGTTTGGAAAGAAGTGCCATAATGGTACAACCGGTGTGTGCGCTCTATAAATCTACAGACTTAGTTCCTAAATTAGGTGTTCGGTTTTCAGACGAAACATAGAAGGGAAACGTTTGCAGGGATGCGTAAGAGGAGCATCAAATGTCAACAAATCTGTCCATAGGTGCTGGGGGTCCCGGGTATGCGATTACTATATACTAAGATGGTCTTAAGTACGGACGGGAAGGGAACGTGACGTATAAAGTACGGGGGTTAATGTTAACTTGCCTCATTGTGTCAATTTCACCATGCGTATCAAAGAGGTAAAGATATCAAATATTTCATCTTCTCGAGCGGAAAAAGCGTTCTTGCCAAAAGGAAAACCAGTAGTTTGGAGTTGACTTAGCTCTTTGTAAAAGTGTAATGCTTAGGACGTCTTGAGTTTCTTTGTGGTTATAAATCGCTTTATTAGAATCATTATCAGCTTTGATTGTATAAAGGTGTCTGGGATCGAGATATACTATTTCTAAGGGCACCGTCCATGCAGCTGTGTGAGATTGTTGATCGTAATTATACACTCGAAGAAATGGAAGTGTTAAAAACGTGTTAAAACGGTGTAAACACCGTAAAAACACCCAAAAGAGAGTTTTATTACCTTGACTTTTTAGGGGCCAATTTAAAGTGTAAATTCGGTGTAAAACAACACTATTAAAACACCGTTCGAAATTAAACATGAAAAATTATAATACTGCGGGTTTCTTAAATAAGGTCTTTCATTTTCATTAATGTTTTAATATTAAAGTCAATACAAACAGTAAAAAATTATTGAAAAACGTAAATGTTAAACCTTTTTTAAAGATGATATTCATGAACGAAAACAGTTTTATCCTTTAAATAAAACTAACAAAGAAATTGGTAATCTGGCGGTGTTGTACCTTCATAAAACTATGCTAAACGTGTTAGGCGACACTCTTACAGATGTTAAGCGATACTCTTAAGAAACGAGACTAGGTTAGGTACTGGCCTCACAGTAGGGCCAGCTTGAGAAGCCAAAGTGGGGCACTTGCTTTTGTGACATGTTTTATCATTATTTTGAGAAAATTCAGAGTACTAGTCTGTACTTAATGGATTTTTTTTTTGTAAAATCTGTAGTGCAAATTAGATTAAACGCGTTTCTGGTGCTCGAAAAACTATTAGTGAAAAGAGATTGTTAAATTTAACAAGAACGTCTATATCTACTGCTTGAATATTATAGCCTCCAAAACTAATTTAATACCCTATGCATTTGTACAAATTAAAAATTTTCTGCCTAATTCAGAAGTTTATAAACCCGTAAAAATGACTTTATATGCAACAACCCTCGCTTAAAGAGGTATAGTTCTGCATGTGAGAACTTTCCTCCCTATGGGTGATGAAGATCTCTCAATGCTATTAATATAGCACTAATTGCTAATAATACTGCGGAATGGCGGATAATCAAAATTTAACTAAACAGGAAAACCATACTCGATATTTGAGTTATGCCTCATGAGTGGTCAAAATGTAGCTACTATAGTGATATTTACGTCATCAGTTTTGCTCTTAAGTCTAGGAAAAGTACTAGAATTTATACTACTATCGTACCAAAAAATCCCCCACTCTTAAAGGTGTTACGCGACACTCTTAATGGTGTGACGCGACACTCTGAAAGGTGTGAAGCGACACTCTGAAAGGTGCTATGCCGCACCCTTTAAGGAGTTCCACAACACTAATATGAGAGTACAAATTCACTTTCAGTGCGATATAAGAGTTAAAAAGGTGTTAAACTGCACCTCTGTTGCACAATTTCATACTTATCTTTGCCACCAATTGCTCAAATAAGTGTTATTAAACCCTTTCAGGGGTGTAAATGAACACCTGTAACGGTGTCAAATTTGGACCCATATAAACTACTTTTAAAGGTGTTAAAGCACACCCCATTTTCTTAGAGTGTAGGTCGTCGTTAGTCACGAGGCTCTTGCACAGTGCGAGACCGATTTTGCTAAGGATAACTGTGACGTTTGTCAATTATTGGCCTGTTATTTTATCTAATGTTTTATCTAATCAGTAAAAAATTAACCTGACAGAGTTGTATAAATAGCCACGTTTTTGATCTCTAGTTACTCATAGTTCATCCTTCATGTAGTAAATAAAGACAATTTTAATCTACTTATTTACGTGTACTCAATCAAGTACAAAACAATTGAAAGGATGGTGTCAGAAGTCGATCTTTTCTAATCTGTTTTTCCGGGTCCGTATCCTTTCAGTCGCGTACTTTCCCTTTCACTTAGGTATCTCGCTATCAGAATCATGCAAGCCGCCATCGTACCTGCAACGCCTCAAGTCTCTACGTCTTTTAACGTTGACACGCCAGCGCCTTTCAAATTCTCGTGTCCACAGCGTAATATTTCTTGATTGCAGCATTCGTTGGTCAATTTTACTCTAAATGAAGACTAACTTTATCTTTCAATGAAAGCTGCCCGTGCCTCTTCCATATTTTTAGCGGGAAATCTCCGAAATCTCGTATTGAGTAGCACATGGAGGTAACTGACTTGGAAAGTTTAGTCAAATGGGGATGTCAGTGTAATTAAAAATGTATATACTTAATATATTATGAATTGTGATCTTTTATTTTCCACAAGGCATTTCGTTTAGGTGCCCGTTGCGGAGTGAAAAATATTACTTGTAGCTCCTACAGCGAAGTGAAAGAATAAATCTTGTCTTTATCTCTCTGCGCATTGCCAAATTTCAAACTCACTACTCCGGACTCTCCGGACTCCGGAGTAATATCTTTCCCCCACGTGATCTAGCTACTTCCAATTCAATTTAGAGCCTCCTACCATCCGCTGGTGTACCGAAAATATTTATAGTTAGGGGCATACGAGTATATATATTTAAGGTATTTAGTTACTCTTAACTTAATAGTGCTCAAATGCACACAAGTGTAAATCCTTGTGGGTACTCCAAATGTACTGTTGATCTGCACTAATAAACCAAATTTTATTATTATTATTATTATAAATCTATTACGAAATAATAGTTAAATAGTTAATCTAATGAAGTACTCATTTTTAAAAAGTACAGAACAGGAAGCCATTTGCAAAAATTACTAAGAGCTACACACATTTGCCCTGTTTATATTTTATAACTTTAGATAATTGTGGCTTCTGTTGGCTTGGCTCTGCTGATTTACAAGATTGGGAAGGTAATTTCAAAGTATGGGAAAGGAAAATCAGAAGTGAATGGAATGTTTTTATTGCAGTGCCTTCTCGGAACAAGTATGAATCCTAAAAGTGACGCTTCTTTCAAATTTCTTATCGAACTTTCTTTTAATTAAGGTCCTCAGAGCGTGAAATGCGAAGGAGTTGCTCGATTTCTATCAGTAACATGGAGTCTGACATCTTTTATTCTTTTAATCTTTGTATCATCGGAAATGACTTCCGAATTTTCTACCAAAACTGGCACTGTTCCCTTTGATGCCATGGAGGATATATTTAAATTTCCCAATGCTAGACCTTTATTGAAAAAGGATGGATCATTAAACGTCAATTTTCTTTCGGTCAGTAATCAAGATGACTCAAGGCTCCGATTGGCTAAATGTTGACTTAATGTTATTTTTTAGAAAAATGCATTGACAAGCGCTGCTTACGCTGAGGTATTCAAGCGCGTAGAAGCGAACCCAAATTCGTGTTACGTTAAAAAAAGCAACATGCATTCCGATATCCTCCATTCGCAAATAGAAAATCGAGAAAAATTCTTCATATTGTCTGATATGTCCAACTGGAATATTATTAAGGCCAGATACGCCAAAACACGAAACTGCAGAATGAAACTAAGCAAACCTCTAATGATTGCCTTTCGGGCAATGTATTTCAAGAAAAATATTTCGCAAGCTCTAATTAAAGTCATTAACAAAAGGTAATATTTACGAATTTAATTCTAAGGCACGATGTTATCGGGATTAATATGTACAAGAGAAAGCCTATATACTAGCGCTTTCCATATGACCTCATAATGGTTCTCTAAACCGTGGTTTTCTAAATAAAAAAGGCTGTTTACTCGTTACGGCAGCTCCCTAAGTACCGGCTACGTAAACGCAGCATACCCGTTACAGCAGTACCCTAAAGTGCAGTACAGCTGGAGTGTGAGAAACGCTAGTCGTTTATGATGGTCAAGTTGGAATATTTGGATTCAAATAGTATTAGGTCATGTGAGGTTCACACCGCTGTTTTTTGGAGCCGCTTTTGCTATTGAAGGAACCGCGATTATAGACACACCCGTCTGCAAGGAAATTTAAAAATAATTTGGAAAACCTTAGTGTTTCGAAAAATAAATTATGTAAGAGTTAGTATTTTGGTTTGTTGTGTAGAAAACAATTTTATTAATGAAATTCACTCATATTATTGCAATAATAAGGTTATAAGATATAGTCCAAAACTGGTTTAGAAAAAGAACTCCTACTTCATGGATTTCATATTTTACTTAATTTTTACAAATTAGGTATAGTAAAAGTTCCAGAAATTATAAATTTACTTCAAAATAAAGTAAGATAAAAAATCCATGATGCAGTAGTTCTTCTTCTAAGCAAGTTTTTAATATTATTTTTAACCATGGAATAAATTTTTAACATTAACTACACTAACTAAACTTGTTAATGCTTGAGACTTACTGAGAGCTAGTTCGAGAAATGACTACAATCGGTTTTTCAGTCCATCACCTTATTTAGTTTGTACTAAGCCTTTGACAGCGCCTCATCAGGCGTCGCTTTAGGATAATCTATGAGCTACGTCACTTCATGACAAGCTCTCAGTAATCAGTTACAAACTTATAGAACATTTCTTATAAACTTATGTTAAAATCGATAACGGTTTGTTTCTAGATTTCGCCAATTGACAGAGGGTGATTGCTTGGTAGATCTGAACCCGTCTTTGAAACTGGAATTGCATCCATGTCAAAGATCCGAAACACCGGATGCATTCGTTGTTATCAACGTGTTGGCATTTATCGTCATTTTTCGCGTATGTCTCTTTGGCTTTTCGGCCGCCTTCATAACTCTTATACTCCAAATTGTGGTTAAAAAAAATTCAATACTTTTTTAAAAAATAATTTAATATCTGGTCCACGTAACACCGTGTAGTCAAATTATTTTCCACTCTTATAAATAGCTACCAAGCGACCAAGGCCCTTTAATAGAATTTCCTTCAAACTCAACTAATGAGAAATGAAATGTAGTTTCATATTCAAACCCATCGGAACGAGAAAATAACTATTATGTAATAGTTACTTGTGTGAGATTTTGAAGAAATTTTGGATTTGATATAAATAAAATAAATAAGTCGCCACCGATCCATTCCTAACGATGCCATGAAATCACTCGCCTCCGTTCACTTAATGGAGAGGTACTAATTGCTACTTCAAGCTCATTGTTTGTCCGTTTGGTGGTGTTTTCTTCTTTAATGGTGAATTTGAAGGCGCGATGGTTTAAAGTTGCTGGCTTATATCGTGAACGCTATTTACCCTAGGCTGACCATGGAGGATAAAACATCTTTCCACGAAACAATTGCGTCGCAAGCGTCAAGTGAACAAAATATTATCATCTCAGGCTCAGCTTGTGGGTGAAGACAACCGTGTAATTAGAGTAGTGATACATTTTTAAGACCGATGTGACCGTAGCGGTACTCCTTCTTTCTCCATTTTACACCCGTGTCGTCTTAAATTAATTTTAAACTAATTATTTAATGGAAAATCAAACTATTTCTGTATAAAAAAATTATTTTTAATAATGATCTAGTAATGTTTTTTCTTAGCTACTTTGGTTTCTGATGCCATTTCATTTTTATCGACCAATAAAGCGAGAAAAAAGGCTCTCAGTAATTTGAAGCTTCTTTTATTTCGCTGAAATAAAGGCCATGAAAAATATTTTAAACCTTATGTTATGTCAATTGACCTCTTTAATATTAACAATAATGAACGATTCTATCATTGATAATTTAGTGCAGATGTACTAAAGAGGATATATCATTTCTAGGTTATCTCGCAGAAATTAATTTTTGATATTTTTTGTATTTCCTAGCAGTCCATCATTACTCTTGGCAAAGTATATTTAACGTTTAGAGAAAGTCATTATAAAAGTTGGCAATAGTTTTATGAAAAATATGGATGTAAAGAGACATTTCGTTTCCAATAGATAAAACTGTAAATTAAATAACCATATCTACATAAGTGTAGGTCGAAAGACAATGTATGAATGATTAGTTGTGGCTTTATCAGGTTGTTCAAAAGCACCCATTATGTCACTGCATATGTCATATGATAGTCGAACCGACATTAATAGCGATAGGGGTGTCACGTGGGGCTAAACGTTACAAATGACGCATCCCTAGAAGCACCTCCTCTTTTATGTAACGCCTATTTGGTACAACCGCACCTTAATAATAACACACCAATGCGTCTCCTGCAGCTTGATTCACCAGAATCGAAACTGTGATTCCATCTCTACACCTAAACCGAGTCACCCAAACAAGAAAATCAGAAAAGGTCCTGCGTTCAACCTCTTCCGATTTGGAGTTGAAACTTAAAACGAACATGTCGCGGTAGTTAAATTTATTTTTCTCTTTATGTAAAATGCCTTTACTATAGGTTCTTTACGAGCGACCAATATTTAAGTACGGTGTTATAGGGTTATGAGGGAAAAATTGTTTAGAAAACCTCATTAAAATTCGAGTGAAAAGAAAAACTGTTACTATTGGTCTTCTGTTCCCCTTTTGTGAACATTTAAAACTTATAGTTAAAAGTGTTTCAAGTTTGTAAGATATATTCCATCAGTTTTTCATTGGTTACTGAGATCTTATCATGATGTGACGCAGAAAAAACGACATAAATTCTCAAAACGTCACGCCTAGTGATGCGCTGTCAAATAGGAAGATGGACTGCAAAACTGAGTGTAGTCAATTCTCGCTCCATTCTCCAACTATAGCTTTCAGTAAGTCTCTAGCATAACTAAGTATAGTATAATTGTCTTACTTATGGATCATATCTTATTATATAAAAAGGACTTGGTTTGCCCAAGCCTAAAAAACAAAATGATAAGAGTTTTTCCAGTTGACTGAAAAGCGGATATTTTTTTTTCCATATAATTTTAAAGACAATCCGTATTTTACTACTCTTTAGAATTTAATTCAATCTCCTGATTTAACTGGTAATGGATTTATTTCCTATAAATTAATTGAAATAAAAAATTACTTATCTCAGATTTTTCAACATAAAATGTTTTAGGAAAATGGAATTGTTGTTGAAAAATCTGAGATAAGTAATTTTTTATTTCAATTAATTTATAAGAAATAAATCCATTACCAGTTAAATCAGGAGATTGAATTAAATTCTAAAGAGTAGTAAAATACGGATTGTCTTTAAAATTATATGGAAAAAAAAATATCCGCGCTTCAGTCAACTGGAAAAACTCTTATCATTTTGTTTTTTAGGCTTGGGCAAACCAAGTCCTTTTTATATAATATCTGTTCCTTCAGTCTTTATTCGTATTAATCTATTATAAAATAATTTTTTGCCTCTATAACGTCATCATTCGAGGATTCAGTAAGATGTTCGTGAGCATATTGGCTCAAACCAAGTGTCAGTCATAATTTTATGGGAAAGTTTAAATAATTTGGTGGGCCATTGGTAACTTAATTCACCATTGATAGGCTAGTGGTAAATTAACTCATCATTGGTAGGCGTCTGCTAAACTAAAGAAGTAGATAATTAAAATATTTGAATTAATGTCTGGACTCTGGTTACCCTTAAATATGTCCTTCGAAGCTTTTACAATCACCCATTGCATAGACTCACCATGGATTAACTAACGGAAACAACATCTAAAATATAAATTAAAAAGGTATCTTAAGTAAAGAATTTAAACCGAGACATAATTAAATGAAAATTAGATCCGCCAGTGAAGTTTTTTATAAATATGGCGTTATATTTATTGAAAATATCAAGTTTAAGTTTCAGGGCTGTGAAATGGCAAATTAGAATCGTCTACTGTAGAGTACTGAGCATTTAGCGTCGTCTGCTGTAGAGTAATCTTTTGAGGCAATTAATTTTTAATTAAATTAACATACTTAGACTTAATTAACTTTGATGAAACCTGAAAAAGGCACACCTTGAATAGTTACTTGTTAAATTGAAAGTATTCCGAGGACCACTGACTCCCCCTCCAATTTGGTTTTTAAACTTGTCCAGGCAATTTTTAAACTGGTATTTACCCTGTGCTACCGCCATATTGCCCAAGCTGGGTGGCACCGTGGTCAGTTATTTTAATTAAAATACCTAGGCCACTGGTCCAGTTTAAAAAAATCCTTATTTCCCACACTGATCCATCTATCCTTCAAGCTTTTACAATCACCCATTGCATTATACTCACCATGGATTAACTAAGGGATAGCGTTAGTTAATCCATGGACTCACTAATCTGCCTAAGTAAGGCAACTTAAGCCTTGGTCGAAACTAACATCTAAAATATAAATAAAAAAGGTATCTTAAGTAAAGAATTTCAACCGAGACACACAATTGAACAAAAATTAGACCCACCAGTGAAGTTTTTAAAAATTTTAGTGTTATAGTTATTGAAAAATATCAAGTTAAAGTTTCAAGGCGGTGAAATGGCAATTTAGCGTCGTCTGCTGTAGAGTAATCTTTTGAGGTACTTGCATTTTTAATTAAATTAACATACTTAGACTTAATTAATTTTAATCAAACTTGAAAAAGGCACACCTTCAATAGTTACTTGTTAATTTAAAAATATTCCGAAACGTAACTTCGCTTTAGTTTTTAAATGATTCGATGTGCTGGAGCACCAAAAACCCCATGTTATTCCTATGGGGAAATCGGCGAAAATCTGTGAATTTTCGTTTAACATTACTTGAGGGTGTGGGATCTTATCTAGAAGGGCCTACCGGCCCTCTAGAATAAACTTATGGTAAAAGTAGCGATACAACTTGTACGACTTGAAATTGTTTCCCCATAATGATTCGTATATGTTTATTATAAATTCTCATTTAAAATAGGAAGATTCGAGCATTTGCCAAAACAAACCCTAATGATGCGATATAATAGTTTCGAAAACTATTATCTCTTGCGATGTGTTTGTTTTCAATGTTTCGTTTCACCTACCCCGTCTATATTTGAAAAATAAAATGTTTCGAAATATGTATATGTTAAAATTGGATAAAGTGATACGTACAGGCATGAATATGACTAATTATACTTGACCCGATAGCATGAAGATGGATTTAAAACCCCTCGCGTCAATCAGGTGACATAAGTTATTAGGACATTTACAGTTTGATGATTCCGAAGAAATTAACGAACACGCTTCTTTAGTTTTCAAAATCTTGGTATTCATTTTTAGAAATTCTATCATTAAAAATATTTTGTTAAATGAGTTTCTTATGCCTTCGTTGAATAAAGCGGAAAGTACATGTTTTTATTTTTGCACACGCCAGATGGCGTTTGCAAAAATTTTAGTCTCTATACGGGACAATTGACGAGGGGAAAGCCACTCAGCAATAAAGTCTTTCTGAGGGTGTAAGATGGGAAGGGTATTACGCCGTTTAACGCGGAAATACACTCGGGATTACTTTTTACAGTTTTTATTTCAATATTAGAACGGATTAAAGGCATATCGCCCGAATTTACGGCATTAAAACTTCCAAAGAGGTAATACCGGGGGAATACGCCAGTGGCTGATCCCTCGTACGAGGTTGTTCGCTTTTCGACTCTTTCGAGCGATGTTCGGGGCTCGCAAAGTTCGCCTAGGCGCCTCGCTATCACGGCGATTCGATATTATGTACGTAGGTAACCTCGTATTTTAAGCTTAAGATGATACTGAGAATAAACTAAGTGGAGATTGCAGCTGTGAAGAAGACCGCGCTATTAGGGGCGCCTCATCTCTACCGGGAGACGGGAGTCTTATATTAATGTACGCGGGAAGCTAATATTTTCAGTCGGCAGCTCTAAGCCTTTGCTTAACTGAATTTTCTACTTTGATTTAAATATTACTTTTTTAAGCTAAGTATAATTTTTGTGATCTAAGTGAGACCATTTTTGTTCGTAATATATTCTTTTACTAATAGCTCAAGTGTTGTTTATTTACTACTTGAAGTTCCGATATAATTTTATAAACAGATTAGCATCATTAGCCGAGCCGATATTGTAAATTAACGGATGTCAATATCAAAGCTTAACCAATATTTTTAACTCAATGAATCTAAAATAACAATATAATCTTTAATATTTAAAAAATATTCAGGTAGTATTTATGAAATATTAATTAAAAGACGCAGTAATTGTCTCGATTAGTAAAATCAATTGTTGGTAGTGGGCAATTGATTTAAGTTCCTATATAAAAGCTAGTTCAAATAAAACGAAAATTATATGTTTCTCCTTTTAATATCAAAAAACGTTAAACTTCTATTTTAGAGCTGAAAATAAAGAACTAAGCAAAGAAGCTGGAAATTTTTGTGTCAGAAAATAATAAATTTGATATTCTTTTAAATTTAACATGATATATTAAAAATAAAGAATAGCTTGATATCTTTTCCAGTAGAAAATTGTTTGATATTGATATTTTAGTTTCATTGATTTTAAATAAATTGTTACTGACAGCGGTTAATTTACGATATTGGCCAATTGATCATCACTAATAGTTTAAATAATTTCAATTAAACGGTTCAAAACCTTAAGGATAAGCTTAGTTTTATAATGAGTAAAATTCTAATTTTAAATTTATTTATCGTAGATAATTAATTTATTGCCTTAGTATAATTTATGCTGAAATAAAAATACCACAATGAAAGAGGAAGTGACATACATATGGGATGGGTAAATGTTTGGCGGGAGATTCAAATGTCGATTTGGATTTGGGTTAGAAAAATAAGAGAATACGGTACCCACTCCATATGGACCCAACCCTATTGTTTAGATTTAGATTTGGGTTTCTAATCATTTAAATTTTTAGAGAATAGTGTCCCTGGATATTTTTGAAGTGTTTTGCTTATTTCCGCTCTCGCGAATTTCCTGGAGGCTGAAAGTATTTGACTTATTTTCGCCCCTTTTCAACCTAGTCTTGCTGTAAGTTATCAGGGTTCATACAAACCTGGAAAAATCAGGGAAATAAATAGATGACAAAAACCTCAGGGAAATTTAGAATTTTCAGTAAAATTCAGGGAAATCAGGGAACTTTGCGTCAAACAGAGGCCGAGTAATTAAGCAAAACATTCATGATATGAACATACCCTCAATTGGATTAATATTTCACTAATCTTTGGAGGCTCATAGTTCTGGTTCTACTAGAGATAAGGGGATGTCCTTCGAGTATGTTATAATCTTATTTGCCCCATCCAACGATACTAAAAACTAGGGATTTCGTCAAACAGGGGCCGAATAATTAAGCAAAATGTTCCTGAATATTCCCTCCATCAGAGGTGGATTAGGGGAAGTTATGAACGAGCCATAGGGCTCACTGTGGGGGCATTTTATCAAGGAACATGGAGATAGGGAAGTTTCGTGTAACGCTATAACTCCGGTCGCACAAAAATCCCGTTTTCGGCGTGGATGTGCATGTGCGCATGCGCCGCACTTTTCTCGCGCATCGGGCTGAGGATAGGCGGCACTACCGGTTTCCTGCGCAGTTCAAACTAACGCCGAATATAAGTCATGTGACCTGCTACATTTCGTGAAGAGAGATTCCTATACTGACCAAACTTCCCTATCTCCATGTTCCTTGATTTTATTTACGAGAGAGAGGAAGAGGAACGGCTGGGTGGGTTAAAATTCCTCCCCTCTATCTACGGAGTAAGATTAAGGTCTCTACCTGGTGGATGTTAAGAGAAGTAACACGGGAAATTGAGAAAATGGCCTCCGAAGTTAAGCTTCAAAACTCTTCGCGACCTATTATGAGTATTAACAGCTCTAAATGTTATGAAGAAGTATCAACTCAATGTAATTTTTATTTAATGGTCAAACAAAGTATGAGAAATAAGTCTGTAGGTTGTAATATAGATAAAAAAACCGACAAAAAAGTAGCGGAAAATCGGAAAAGATAGCTAAGCCTTTGCCGCGCTTTAAATCAGTTTCAACCCAGTGCTTGACTTTAATAAACCCCTCACAATACCACCAAAGAAATCGGATGTTAAACGGAAATGTATTTACCCTGATTTGGAACTTAAAATATGGGCCACCAACGCTACTCTAGTTTCAGAGGAAGTCACAAAATAGCTGAGATCATTTTTTAATTGTTCTATTAACTTCTTAATAATGGGAAAGTCCGCGCCTCCCGACGATTGTTCCATTTCTAACTATAAACGACTCTTGACTGAGTAAGCCTTGTACATCATACACTAAACTAAGCAGACGCTATTTTCAATCCGTTAGGTGGCGATATCGTTACCCTGATATCCTCGCAAATTCTCTCTCATTTTGGGGGGGGGGGCTTAAAAATAAAGAGTAGCTCTATGTTCCCCCATCGCTTTTATAAAGCATTTGCCCATCCAGAAATTCGGCCTCTTTCGTAACTTCCCCTAATCCACCTCTGCCTCCATAGGATTAACATTACAGTATACTTTGGAGGCTCATAACTCTGATTATATTAGAGATACGGGGAATCGGGGATGCCTTTTGATTATGTAATTGTCCTATTTACCCTTCCTCCTTCTTTTACATTTGCTCCATAGGATGCTCCATATACTGGAAAAATCTGGGAAACTCAAGGAAGTATATGGGGAAAAACCTGGAAATCTCAGGGAAATTTGTTTTCCAAAGTTTTATGAACCCTGCCTATAATGTCGGTTTTCTTTTTAGCAGGAACGGAAATAAGATAACTTTGAGACACTTCTGGGGTCACTGCCTGACTGGACCAATGTCCTATAAATTGATTGGGTGTGCAAAAATATTTTGGTTGCTGGACCAGCTTGTTTTATAATTATTATTTCCAACACTCGACGAGTTGTACCTTGAATGCACCATAAACAGATTTCGCTGTCCCTTTGTTTCGATCGAAATGGTAGATTCTGGCAACAAAAGGACTAACGGAACTCTAGTCTCTTTCTCGTTAAAGCGAAAGGGCGGCACCAATAGCACACCTAGAAGTTTTCTTCCCCGCTGCCCAGCGAACTAACCTAAACTAACCTAACCTAACCTAACCGATCCCAACCTAAACTAACCCAACCCAACCCGAATAAAATTAAAATATTGACAAACTGAACGTAAATATTGAATATTATTGACAACCACCAATTAACAATTCCAAAGCAAAAATTGTTTCGTATTTGCAAATTTTCACCATATTTACGCTTATAACTTTTACGTAAACCTATTTTTGCCCTAGAACTGAATGAAAGTCAACGAATTAATTAGAAATAAGTAAAATATAATTTTAATAATATTTACTTACCTTCGGGTAACCGAACCCACCATCCTTCACTCCGCTGTTCAACGCCTTAACCACTATGCACCGGATCGCTGTGACATCTAGTGTTTTAGATAAATTTGATATTGTATTTTTTACGACCTCTTTATTATACACTGTCGGGGATTATGACCGGAGGATTTTGTCTAGAGCAGGGAATTTTGTATAGAGCGTGGGGGGATTATGTCAAGAGCGTGGGAGGATTATGTCAAGAGCGTGGGGGGATTTTGTCTAGAGCGTGGGGGGAATTTTGTCTAGAGCGTGGGGGGATTATGTCATGAGCGCGGGGGATTATGTCAAGAGCGCGGGGGATTATGTCAAGAGCGTGGGGGGATTTTGTCTAGAGCGTGGAGGGAATTTTGTCTAGAGCGTGGGGGGATTTTGTCTAGAGCGTGGGGGTATTTTGTACTCTTTCCTCGGATGGGGGGAAAATGACCGGGGATTTTGTTTGAGAGAGAAGAGCGCGGAAGGAAACAAGTTGTTCCATACATAGTGTTGGGTTATGAATATAATAGTAGTCCACTTTTTTTCAGATTTTAAAAAATAATTGGCGGTCTATAGGTATTTCGCGCAATTTTTTAACACTTGTGTTGAAAATGAGATTAATATGAATTCAAACGATCAAAATAGCCTTTATCATGCTAGAATATTTTTACTGCTTCCCTAATGCAGCATTGAGTTTCCACCGATTTCAAAGTTTTTAGCGGGGATAGTTGGACCGATTTATTACTAATTAAAGGTTATGTGCGTCGACATAGAAATTTGTTTTCCTTTTTTAAGTCTCAAAATTTTTTCCAGTGCTTAACGTTTTCCATTTGCGAAAGATGCTGGTCAATATTTTTTTAGTTTTACAAAACGTTTTAGTCGCTTTTAATATCGCATAAATCGGGTTCAGATGTGTCTTTCATTTGGACATGCGACGATCGTAATTAGTTACATTGATCCTAGGTGTTTTTCCTGATTAGCAAAGAAACATAAGCCATTCTAAATCAAAATTATAACGCGATAACAAGCTTCACACTAATCACGACACTGACGGCGGTCCTACAGCCATTACCATCAACCGGAACTTCCGTAGGCTAACGTAACTCCAGATCCGGGTTAATGGGCAAACTATACTTGTAAAACTGAGCTATAGATGGCGGGCTTTGATTTCGTGGAAGAAAATGCTGTTTACAAAAGCATAACCTACGTCCTTATCAGCATTTGGGTTTAAATAGCCAAACATTGCCTACCTTAATACTATTGGGATTCAAGATATAAAACATTTAGCCCAGGACTTTTAGGGTTTGACATGTTTTGATTTTGACCCAATAAAAAATATCCTAAAATACCCCTGCTGTAGAGCGCGAGCTTTCGCCGCCATCTTGGAAAATGGTCGCCGGGAATGCCAGCTACAATGTATTCCACGTTCTTCTTCAAAAATTAAGAAAATTGCTATACATAATGATTGGAACCACATGAACATCATGGAAAAATTTTACAGCTCTGTGTTCAATAGTTTGGTCGCCATATTGGAAAATGACCGCCGTGAATGCTAGGTACAGTATATTTCACCATGTTGTTGGAAAATTATGAAAATTGGAAATAATTATGTTGAAGACCGTCTAAACATCATACTTGAATATTGAAGACGTGCTACTGATAGTTTGGGCGTCATCTTCGAAAATGACTACAAGTCGGCGATATTTTTGATACGAACAAAGATGTATAATAATGATAAAGTCAAAGAATATTGGTTATTAATTAGGAAAAGGACTTAATTTATAACATAATTGTTCAATTGGCGATTGAATGAGAACAAAAGGCAGACTTGGCTCTACATGGGATCTCAGAACGTTTTACGGCGGAGAGGGCACGAAGCGAGGGTTGGCCCATTTTTGTACATGTTAATGTTTTTCATAGGATCTCACTTCTTTTTGTAGACCCTCTCGTTATACTTCGGTAGTTATATTAAAACAAGACCCTCTCGTGGTACTTCGTTTGCCAATATAATCGCTAATGTTTGTCAATATTTACGCTGTATTACCCCTTTCGACCCGCAGAGAATATGCAATAACGATTGTACGCGATATCCTAATATAAGAATGTAGCATCAGTTACGACACATTTCTTTTAAACTACTACTCCTATTAGCTTTAATATATATTTAACTTTCGGTTAACTTTGGAGCTTTTACGTTCTTTCATCAAGAACACAAACTATTTCTGTTGAAAAGACGGCAGCGCCATCTGGTTTTAAAATAAAGAACTAAAGAACAATTTTATAAAAAATTCGGGATGTTTTAATTTTTCTGTGCTTTATAAAATAAATGAAAACTAAATCATGAATTTTAAGTTTCTATCTCCTCTAGAAGTACCTTAGAATTTTGATGATCGGTGAGTGAGTGAGTGAGTGACAAATAAGGTAAATTTCACCTGCGATATTTCGAAAAGTATATAGGGTAGAAACTTGAAATTTGGAAACTATAGCCAGCAGGACTGACTGTCCTCGCGGCGAGCAAAATTTCAGACTTTTACCTGTACCCATCACGAAGTTACAGTGGGCTTAAAAGTGCCACGAGTTGTTCGAAAAAAGGATGTCAGTGCTCGACTTGGCTGGGAGCACTGCCGTGCTCCCAGATTAAAAGTGCCACGAGTTGCTTCGAAAAAAGGATGTCAGTGCTCGACTTGGCCGTGATATATTTCAAATAAATAAATCTTATAGTCTAAAATTTCATTAACTAATTGTACTTACTGGGCTACGTCTATCGGCAAATTACAAGTTTGTACCTAATATATAGTTGACTAAATACATTATGTCAAATTTTCATTATTTCAATCATGAAAATTCTAAGGTACTTCTGGAAGCGTTAGAACTCAGAAACCTAAAATTTGGGGTATATTTAGTATGTAATTTATAAAGGGAATATTTTAAAGCTCTACTAACTATAAAAAGAAGTGAGATCCTAACAACAAAACTAACGTGCAAAAATATGCAAGGCTTCGTTTTGGAACTGCTACAGCATAAGTTCTGAGATCCGATGGACTGCAAAAATCGAGGGGTCGAAGTCGGACGTTTTGGAAAAAGTGTACGGGATTTCGAAATCCAATTTGATTTCTTCGGATTTTGTTTGATTTCGTCTGATTTCATCGAATTTTGAGATTTTTCCCGTGATCCCGTCGGATTTGCTATTTTTACCGTGATTTCGACGGATTTTGGGGTATTTCCCTTGACTTCGTTGTATTTTGAGATTTTCCCCGTGATTTCGTCGAACTTTGTGATTTCGTGATTTCTTTCTTAATTTTGTGATTTCTTTTTACGGATTTTAGGATTTCTTTACTGATTTTGTGATTTCGTTGCGGATTTCGGAATTTTTATTTGATATCGAAATCAGCATTGATTTCGGATTTCTTAAGTTGGATTTCACGGGTAGCGTACGGGATTTCATGAATGACCGACCCCTCGGCAAAAATTCATATAAATATTTTTGAATTTCATACACTTTTGTGTAAAACATATTGTCACTTGCCTATAGACCAGCAAAGATGAAATAATACTAAAAATATTATCAATATTACAACCAAGTAAAGATATGCACTTTATAAACGAACTGTACAAAATTTTATTTAAAACTTGGCTTAAAATGGCATGTCAGAACATTTTACGGTATATGGGTCCCAGGCTCAGCTTGTTATATTTTTACATGTTATTGTTTTTGTACGAATACCTAGTTTAGAAGTTCATTTAACTTAAAATTATGATACTCTTTAGGCTTATTTAATTTTAACTCACAAAATATGAGGTTACAATTAAGCAAACCATTTATGAGCGACTGCGAGACGCTGTGTGTACTACTTTTTGTGTTGTTAAATTATCAGACTACTTTGCCTAAACCCATAACCATTATCTTTGAAGTCAGAAAGCTGTTTGTATATGACTAATTAGCTTATGTTCTATTTATTACTAACCGATCGTCCACAGCAAAGAAACAACTGTAAAAAAAGGTTTTCTGTGGCCTTGGGTGATTCCCATGAGAAACCAACTTAAACCTCCGTTTATATTTTACTTTCAATGATTCATGTTTTGTGAGAAAAGATGAGAATTATGGACTGAGATCATTTTAAGAGAAGTTCAAGTTATGAAACTACCACTCTTCATTCAATTTATACCTTTTAATGTTTAAGCTCTAGTTGAAGATGACATTTTTCAAAAACATTATATTTACATTTTTACAACTATTATCCACTAGAATTAACAAAGTTCGATGTCCAGCCAAGCCCCCCGAGAGGTAGGGGCCCCGAGAAAATGGACTGAACTGCCCCCATCTCTAGACGGCCCTGTATTTCTTGACCAGACATTTTGCGACATTTATTAGTTACGATATCTTTGCAGACTCGTGAATTTGCTATTCTACGAGCAAACATTTTTTTCAATTACGGTCTACCGAAACACTAACGTTTGTTTTTTCCTTCAACTGCGTAAATTGTTTTACCGTAAGACAGTTTAATCCATAAAGAGTATTAATTATTTAACCTACTGCTTAGATAGAGCAGAAAGGTACCATTTTCACTATCTCCTTCTGGTCGACATATTTTAATTATATATTATAATTATGTTCATTTCCATTTTTCCTACACGCAACGTAGCGTTTCCAATTTAATGAAGGATAAACAAAGGGTTTAGATTTACAATTCCACGTATACAACCCGATATTGTTTGCAGAAACTTTGGTTTTCAATTATTCGAGCAAACAAAGGCTATTAAAAACTGTTAGTCACGTTGGACGATCACCAAAATTTACTAAAAATGTTTGATCAGTCCTCGAACACAATTTTTGAATCGATGAATTTTAATCCATACATAGTTGGAGTTATTTAACATACTTCTGAGAAGTCCAATTTAATGAAGGATAAACAAAGGGTTTAGATTTACAATTCCACGTATACAACCCGATATCATTTGCAGAAACTTTGATTTTCAATTATTCGAGCAAACAAAGGCTATTAAAAACAGTAAGTCACGTTGGACGATCACCAAAATTTACTAAAAATGTTTGATCAGTCAACACAATTTTTGAATCGATGAATTTTAATCCATGCATAGTTGGAGTTATTTAAAATACTGCTGAGAAGACCGGAGTATTGACTATAAAGTACTACGGTATGGTTCCACAAGGGCAAAAATCATTTTACAATCATTCTTGTCGATTCCAATGTGCTAAGGGTGTACAGCACCCAACAATGATCAAAGACTATACAGCGTCTCTTTCGAAAACATAATAAAGTTCTGCTCCTTCTGGAGAGTGCCACATAAACTTGAGAAATGCCTGTATCAATCAATACTCGCGGAATACAGTGAACAAAGCACGATAAGGACCTTCGTTATATCGGTAGTTTCGTCGTTCAAGTACGTGAACGTAGAAGAGACTGTATAGCCTGTAATGAGAATAGAGAATTGGACATCCTAGCACGTTTTGAAGTCAATCACCATGCTAGTAGTAGAGTGGTGGGACATGAAGTTGCACTTAGCCATTCCACTGTTCTTTCCAGTTCACAAGGACATCATATACCGGCCCTATCATATCCCCCTACCTTTGACTTACCATGCGTCAACTAATTGAAGCCGATCCATTATTTTTGAGAAAGGTACTATTTTCTGACGAGACTACATTCCACAGGTATGGTACGGTAAACCTGCATAACGCACATTAATGGACCCAACAAAATTCTCATTGGTAAAGACATCATTATCATCGACTTAAGGTAAATGTTTGGGTGGGCATTCCTGGAAACCGAATTATCGGACCCTTCTTCTTCGTGAGAACATCACTGAAGAAATTTATTTTTAATTCCTGCGTCACGAGTTTAGTTTTGCATATGAATTGCAAGACATGGAAAGTCGTCTGGAAGAGTGTCTCCACCATGATGGTAGACACGTCGAACATTTAAGTTGAGGTGTAATTTGAGGCCTAAGTTCTAAGACTAATCGTCAGGCCCGTAGCCAGAAAAGTTACGCAGAGGGGGCAGTATCTTTCTGTGAGGGGGCATGGCAAATGGAATTTTTTTTGTAGAATAACATAAATATCAAAATGTCAGACAATAAATATTTCCGCAGGTATTTCATTATTGACACTTATTTAACATTTGAAAATCAAACTTTTTTTAAAAAGTTTAAAAAAAATAAATTGTTAATAAACAATTCTAAATCTAAATTAAATTTCTAGTCAGATCTTTTTCGTAGGCTAGGGAAGTTAAGTTTCACTTTCTTTCAAGTGACATAGCTCGTCGTTAAAGTGAAAATACGCGATTAGGGCAAGAAAAGCTTGCCTCGCAACTTCGCAAGTCGCTGTTGTCTGTACCCCGAGGGGCGGTCATTCATTAACACCCGTACGCTACCCGTGAAATCCAACTTAAAGGTACTGTAAAGATGTCGGCGGTCCGTTGAATTTTTTTTTCAAAAAAAAACCCCACCCGACCCATCCTCCCCTCTCTTGTGATTGGTTGAATGCCGCCCTGCTTCGGCGTTTCCCCAGTACTGACCCGCGAGAGTCCGAGACCCCCGCTGCGTTTGCTAGAAGGAAAGACTTTCGTTTTTCTCACCCCCCGGGGATTGTGACGTCACTAACGACGTTTTCAAAAAAACAATTCCAACGGTCCACCGACTTCTTTAGAGACCCTTTAAGAAATCCGAAATCAATGCTGATTTTAAAATCAAATAAAAAATCCGAAATCAGCAACGAAATCATAAAATCAGGATAAAAACACAAAATCAACTAAGAAATCACGAAATCAACAGCGAAATCACAAAATCAGTATAGAAATCGTGAAATCCATTACGAAATCCAAAATCCAAAGAAATCACAAAATCCGACGAAATCAAGGGGAAAATCTCAAAATCCTAGGAAATCACCTAAAAAATCTCAAAATCCAACGAAATCAATGGAAATATCGCAAAATCCGTCGAAATAACGAGAAAAATAGCAAAATCCGACGGAATCATGGGAAAAATCTCAAAATTCGATGAAATTCAATGGATTTTATCGAATTCAGAAATCAAACGAAATCCGACGAAAACAAACGAAATCCGAAGAAATCAAATTGGATTTCGAAATCCCGAACACTTTTTCCAAAACGCCCGACCCCTCGCTGTACACCGACATAATATTTTGGTCCTGGATGACAAAACCAGCGATATATATCAAGGATAACGACAAAAAGCTAAAAATTCCAGTGCATCAGGGATACATATCAAAAGTGAATTTAAAACATACAAATGAATCAGGGATATATCAAGTAAAAAAATTCAAGTGTATCAGGAATATACACAGATAAAGACAATAAAGTCTAAAACATGTTGATATACATTCTAAATAGTTTTAATATTTGTGTAAGGGGGCATTGGAAAATTTTGAGGGGGCATTTAGGGGCAAACCGAAATCTTATTTGAGGGGGCAGGATATATTTTTGAGGGGGCATTGCCCCCTGGTGCCCCCCCCCGTGGCTACGGGCCAGCTAATCGTAGGACTGTGATTTAAAACGTTTTGTTGCATTCAGCATATTCCCCAATATCTCTTTTGTACCTTGTCATTTGCATAGAATTAAACCCGTTCAAATCCAGAAAAGATACCTTAATTAGTATTTAAGCACTTCAAAAGTTTAAGACGTAATGATTTTTAGTTCAACTCTTACAGCAACAAAGCTTTTCATTGTGTCCATTAAGAATTTTTATCAGCAACGCCTAGAATTTTGAACTAAAGCAATTTACACAGGGCTTGTGCGGAGTCCTTTGAATAGAATTTCTTTTATTTTTAATTTAGTCATTCATTTTAATTAATTGCAAGTGAAATCAATAGGTTGAAAATTGTAATAACAGCAATCAGTGTAAATGATGAAGAAAATTTAAAATTATGCAGCTTTAGTTTTTTTGGAATTTGCAATTGGTGCCGTCACTGACGTTCATTAATCATTATTGCTTCCATGTATGTTTAGGTTAGGTTAGGCCAAGAAGTTATATCTAGTATCTCAGAGAGAAGGTATAAATTCGCCAGATTTCCAGCTTTATCTCCAGTCCAAACGTAGGTCCGGAGTCAATCCCCGTCTCTAAATTACAACCAGCATCTCATTGGTTCTTGAAAACTCACGTCAGTGCGACAACGCGAATGACGAAAATTACAGTCATATTTTCCGACTGAGGAGAGGCGAAATAGCCCGGTGCCTCCTTTTACGTCCCCCCTTGTATTTTAAAAAAGGGACTGGGACTATGGCGCGCGAATACAAACGCATCTTATACCTTCTCTCTGAGATACTGATATAACTTCTTGGTTAGGCCCGTCGTGTTAATAAAAGTTAGGGCCGTATTCTGCAGAAAAAGTATGCTCCTCCCCCGGACTTAAGCTCGCTGATTGGTCGGTCAGGATCGAACTTAGGGCTTTCATTGGCGGTGGCGGTTTTGGGGCAAATCTCACTTAAGACTTGTGATAGGTTGAAATTTTCGAGCAGACGACATTGACACGTGTCAAAATATACACCAAATTCAAAGTAGTAATTTTAGAACTCGGCAAACCGTTCAGCATCATGAATCGGTTAATTGACCGGTTTTTTTGCTTTCTTTTTCACCGGAACTTAGCAGACTACACTTCGTCGTTGCTAATGGTGGTAATGGCAGGTAATGGATTATGCCGGGAGTGTGGCGCACTCCTGTAAGCCAAGCTTCTGGGCGGCAAAGTTTGAGGGAATACGACACATGTCGGCGATCCTATCCTATAGGCATAGAGAAAGGAAGGTGTTACTGGAGTGGCCGATACAATGCCTACAACAGGCGTATGTTGTACCGATGTGTAGCACAGAATCCACCAGAGGCGCTACATGTTAGGGTTGGTGCGTACGACTATAGCGTCTTCTATGGCGAAAATAATTTAAAAATATTCAAAGAAACTTTGAAATATTTTAGTACAAATTTTAGTACACAGATGGCAGCACTATATTACGCACCAACCCAAACTTAAGCTACTCATGGAGCGTCCACTCGGCCACTCCAGTAACACCTTCCTTTCTCTATGCTATAGGTGCCGACTGTCCCGTGTCCGCCGGAGGTGACTTACCCCAATTCCACCTTCCGTCACCTCCCAAGTAAACCTCATTTCCTTCCCTGCTTATACACATACGACCTAGCGGCCCCCGTCAGTGCTGGGCCGCGTAGGGTCTCCCGCTCAATTCTACCTGGTGCTCAAGGCCTAACGGCTAAGCACTAGTGTTGTAGGTGGAAAAAAAAAAAAAAAAAAAGGGTAATGGATTATATTGTTCTTGGTGTTGTTGACTTTAGAAAGAAAGACAACTAAATTATTGTTTTAAATACTGTTAGTTTACAAAATATAAGGGTTTGCGTTGTTATAATTTAAATAATATGCCTTTGTTTTGTGGGAAAATAAAGTCGAACTCTGCCCGAAGTCGAAAAGGATTTACACCGAGGCTTATGACGAAGAAAGTCCTCTGTAGACTGTAGTAAGTAGTAAAGAATGATTTTATTGTTTCTGTTATTGACTTATTGTTTGGTTCTGTAAGATAAGTTTCAAGCAACAGAGGCACGCTAGTAAATGATTGGAACATGAAATGAGGCACCATCCCATAGCGAAGGTATTTCGTCATTCATTGGCCATGACCAAGATAATTGTGTTTTGATACAAATATGATTGCCTAATCCTTATGGGTCATGAAAGCCTGATTCGTTATACTTATAATATATATTCCATGACTGTCACAGCCATCTTCCCTGGCACTTGGCACCATGAACTGTACCTATTTTATAATCAAAGCACCAACAGCGAAAGAAATACTTCTACCTTTTATTAAGCAACTATTGCATTAATGTTCAACTGGTAAATAATGTTGCACACATGTCTAACTAATAGAAATATTCATATGCTTTTCTTTTATTATAGATTTGTGGTAATGACATTTCTATCATTGACACTGGCAATGGCAATGGAGAATTATCTAGGGTGGGCACTTCCTCTAAGGATATCTGCCAACATTGAAGTGTTGTAATCAACTTGCATATTAAGGTATTAACACTTTTATTAGTTGAGCATGCTTTACTCTAAGGTATCCCTTTAAAGAAAAGGCTGGCATAGTTGTTGCAAGTATAAACTACCAACGAGTATGCGATTTGCGCCTATACAAATATGAGGTGAGCTCTTTAAAGGTTTGGATAAGATAAACAAATCAAACTTAACTAATTATTATTATGGTAATAAAGAATCAATTATAGGAAAATAAGTAATGGAGAGGAACCAATGTCGAGACTGAATGATGAGCTGTTACTAAAAACAGTATAGCAACATTATTTAAATAAAACTTGAGTTTATTTTGACTTTATCACATAGGATTCTCGATGTAAATTTGTTTCTTATTTTCAATGTCTATAAGACCATTTTATTAGGGGGGGGGGGGTTCCCATTCAACCGAATCTCAATGGACAGAATCGCATTCGACTGAAAATGTTTGGCTAGAATTTCAAAATCTAGCCCAATGGCTATATTCCCGATGGACCGAAATCCCAATCGTCCGAACATGCCCTAAAAAACACATCAATATAACTTGAAACACGATAGCCGTCAGCGATTCGGTGGTATAGTTTTAAAATATATAAATTAAATGTTTCGTGATACTAATTAAAACGCTCACTTTCATTCCTTTCAAGGCAAGAGATATTTAGAATTAATAAACAAATTGTGCTTAAAATGAAGTATAATCTTAATGATAGTTCCATCAATTTTTAAGTTTTAAATTAAAATTTTAATATTTTGGTTTCGGGTAGGTTAGGTTCGCTTCGGTTAGGTTATTTTCCTATTAATTAGCTACCACCTTTTCCAAAAAATTATCCTTCTAATTAGCTACCACCTTTTCCAAAATATTGCCCTAATAGTTAGCTGCCACCTTTTCCAAAATATTCTCCTATTAATTAGTTGCCACCTTTTCCTAAATATTTTCCTACTAATTAACTGCCACCTTTTCCAAAATATTCTCCTACTAATTAGCTGCCACCTTTTCCAAAATATTCTCCTATTAATTAGCTGCCACCTTTTCCAAAATATTCTCCTAATAGTTAGCTGCCACCTTTTTCAAAATATTCTCCTAATAATTAGCTGCCACCTTTTCCAAAATATTCTCCTATTAATCAGCTGCCACTTTTTCCAAAATATTCTCCTAATAGTTAGCTGGCACCTTTTCCAAAACATTCTCCTACTAATTAGCTACCACCTTTTCCAAAATATTCTCCTAATAGTTAGCTGCCACCTTTTCCAAAACATTCTCCTACTAATTAGCTACCACCTTTTCCAAAATATTCTCCTACTAAGTAGCTACCACCTTTTCCAAAACAATGGTTCGAATAATTCGTTGCCACCTTTTCCAAAATATTCTCCTATTAATTAGTTGCCACCTTTTTCTAAATATTTTCCTTTTAATTAGTTGCCACCTTTTCCAAAATATTCTGCTTTTAATTAGCTGCAACCTTTTCCAAAATATTCTGGTATTAATTAGCTGCCACCTTTTCCAAAATATTCTCCTATTAATTAGCTGCCACCTTTTCCAAAATATTCTCCTCCTAATTAGCTGCCACCTTTTCCAAAATATTCTCCTACTAATAAGCTGCCACCTTTTCCAAAATATTCTCCTACTAATTAGCTGCCACCTTTTCCAAAATACTCTCGTACTAATTAGCTGCCACCTTTTCCAAAATATTCTCCTACTAATTAGCTGCCACCTTTTTCAAAATATTCTCCTATTAATTAGCTGATAACGTGATAAATATGACTTAAAGTAATAAAAAAAACTACAATTCCCTTTAAAAAGTAAATTTTCGGGGATCTGAAAGTATTTGGTTCTTCTAAACTAAAATAGGTGCTTAATATTTTACAGAATGTTCGCGTATGGTGCTCAATTTCTTTGACCATTATTTTATTATAAGTCAAAGAAATTGTTTGCTTGCAATCTTTGCGCTCCCGGGAAATAAATTCATTTTAGTTCCATCGGGTGTATATGCGCATGCATTCTTGTCCCAATAGTCTTGCTTGATATGCTAAAAAAAACCTCAGTTCATCCCCCCCCCTTTTCATTCCGGAGATTTAAAAAAAAAAGCGGCCGCCATTTTCGGAGTGGCAGGGTTGCCAGCAAGAATTTTTAGCAGCTGTACAAACACCATATTATATACTATGGTGTGGATGAGATAAATAGTCTGTGGATCAAAATTTTAAGTCGTCTGCTTTCGTTCTCCTACGGTCTAGGGCTAGGCCTAGGGATTCAGTCTTTAGTCTTAACAAACATGCTCTTTAGAGTATGTAAGTTCGTTTTCTTGCTCAATAGTCTTCAATTAATTAAATTATAATAATAAGAATGAATTTAAACTGTATCCCGAAGAGGGGTAGACCGTCTAAGGATACTAGTAAAACCTCTAAAAACTGTTTCTACTTAAATTGTAAATCTTTTACTCGCAATGCAAATCTTAATGAGGCTTTGAAAAAAGATCATGATCATAACTATTGTTTAAAGAACTCTACAATTAAGTTCTTCCCATTTTATAAACCTTGTTTGAAGTATAGGCAGGGTGACCCTACTCACGCAGAGTTGGTTTGTGATACCTGTTTAAAATCGATTAAGTGGCTTAGGTGCTGCGGTAGGCTAGACTCGTTGGATATTGTTACCAAAAACCGGTATGTTTGTTCACTGCATTTTGTTGACAACAATGGCCCAACAGAAAGAAATCCTTTCCCGGTTCCGTATGATGAAGAGATACAAATGGTAAACTGTTACTACACCACTTCCTAATTGAATGGTTATAACTTAATTTCAAATATAACTGTAATAATTTGAGAAAATAACGATACTGAATTTTAAGTTAAAATCAAGTTTATTTACTGACTGAAGTCAATCGTTATAAATAAGTTCAAGTTAAAATCAAGACAAAATCAAGACTAGCTTATCAAAACTTCGAATCTTAAATTACAGTTCGGTTACAATCTCTTATCTTATCGCATATATTTTAACATTGGTTTTTTAAGCTATACTAAGACACTTTAGGCCTAAAATCTATTTTTTCCGATTACTAGTTTTTTAGTCTATTTTCTACAATCTCCCCGCCGATGGCGAATTAGTGAGTCCATCTTTAATTGATCTCCAGAGGACATATCAGGTCAATTGGTCTTTTGAGAATGACTTGTGATGGGAGCCGAATGGAGCACGAACGTAGTTTCCCATCTCGACCTTCGAATACTTCTTCGATGCGAACCATCTTCCACATATGTCGAGGAAGGTTGTCATCCTTTAGTAAGGCCAATTCTCCTGGTTTGACGTTGAGTGAAGAAGTCTTTTGGGATACTTGATGGGCGGATCTCAATTCCAATATATACTCCTTCCGCCACCGCTTCCAGAAATGATCAAGTAGCCGTTGTTGAAGTTTCCATCGCCGCCTTAATTCATCCTTCAATTCCTTGCTATTCAACTTGGGATCAGGAGGCAAAGAGGTTACACGGTGACCAGTGAGAAAGTGACTTGGCGTTAGTGGTTCTTCGTCGTACTCTTCGCCAACATAAGTTATTGGACGAGAATTTATAACTGCTTCTACTTCCGTTAAAACTGTCGTCAATTCCTCGAATGATAAGAACGATCGGCCGAGTATCTTCTTTAGACAGGATTTCGTGGATCTGACTAAACGCTCGTAGAACCCGCCCCACCATGCGGCGCGTTCTACAATGTACTTCCAGACAACTCCTTGTTGTCCGAAGAACTCCTTCACTTCATCATTATTAATTCGTTTCCACAGCAACTGCAATTCTCGATCTGCTCGTTTGAATGTCAATGCATTGTCGCTGTAGACGACTTTGATCATTCCTCTTCGGGAGATAAACCTTCGAAAAGCCAGGAGGAACGACTTAGTCGACAGGTCCGACACCATCTCAAGATGCAACGCTCGCGTGACTCCACAAGTGAATAACGCTATATAAGATTTTTGTCTTTCATTTGCGCCTTTGGTAAATATAGGTCCTGCAAAGTCAAGACCTGTGACTTCAAATGGTTCCGCTTGTCGAACTCGGTCAGCTGGTAGTGGTGCGGTTTCTTCTTTAGTCGGTTTAACCCTGAGCTTCTTACATATGAGACATCTACCGATTCTCTTCTTAACTTGCTGTCTGGCCTTTAAGATCCAAAACCTTTTCCGAATTTTGGCCATGGTGGAAGATGTTCCCAGATGTAATACTTTTTCGTGGGCGTAATCGATTTGCAACAACGAAAATTTATGTCCGTCGGGTAATATGATGGGATGTTTTTCATCATAAGAAAATGTAGAACATTGTAGGCGTCCCCCAATTCTGATTATTCCATCGTCATCGAGAATTGGGTTATACTTCAAAATAGTTGAGTTTTCTGCTAATCTCTGTTTGAGTTTTAGGCTATTTAGTTCTTCGGGAAAACTCTGCTGTTGGGTTAATCTGATCCAATATAGTTCTGAGGTTTTCAATTCTTCGGCGGTTAAGACTCCGGAAGTTCTTGTTTCAGGAGTTTTCTTCAGATTAGAGACGTATCTTATGACCCAAGCAGTGACTCTTAGAACCCTTGAAATGGCACTGAAGTTGTCCAGTGTAAGCATGGGTTCGAATTTTCTAACATTGCAAAGATTTTGAGCAGTCGTTGTTTGCTTGGCTCTTAATTCTTCGCGTACGTCATCTTCTTCAATTACTGGTGTGTTTTTTGGCCAGTAAATTTCAGGCAGGCTGAGCCATGGAGGTCCTCTCCACCAATTGAAGTTCCTTGTCAGTTCATTGGCTGCTTGTCCTCTGCTGAGATAGTCTGCTGGATTTTCAAGGCCTGGACAATGATTCCATGATTGTGGCTCGCTCAGTTGTTGAATCTCGACGACTCGATTATTTACAAAGGGCTTCCAACGACTGGCTTGGCCTTTAATCCAATGAATTGTGATATCCGAGTCACTCCAGTAGTATATTTTTGGGTTCTTGTCCTTAAAATTATTTCGTATACGATGAGTGAATCTAGCACCAACAAGGGCGCCCATTAATTCGAGTCTCGGAATTGTAAGTTGTTTGATAGGGGCCACACGGCTTCTGGATCCAATGAGGCTAACAGTGATCAATCCATCCTTTGACATACTTCGCACATATAAACACGCTCCGTAAGCCCTTTGACTTGCGTCAGTGAAGCAGTGAAGTTGAACCGAAGCTTCCAAAATTGAAACGCTAGATGGTAGGTAACTCCTAGGGATTGTAAGTTCATTTAAGGTCGGCAAATCGCTGCACCATGATTTCCAACGACGAGTTAACTCGGATGGCAATTCTTCGTCCCAAGAGCACCCTTTCTCCCAAATGGCTTGAAACAAGATCTTGACAGTTATCGTGAAGGGCATTACGAGGCCAAGTGGGTCGAAGATTCTGGCGGAGGCGCTAAGTATGCACCTCTTTGTATCTTTAAGTGATGATATATATTCCAAAAGGCCTTCGACCTTAAAGAAGAAAACGTCCTTTTTCTTATCCCATGAGAGACCCAAAACCTTCAAAGCGCAAGGTGAAGCAAAGGAAATATCTTCTGTTGTCGGTTCAATCCATCCTTCCTTCCTCCATCGATCTTCAAGGTCTCTCGAGTTGCTTTGCCATTTTCTAAGCGACATATTGGCGTCCTTTAGGATTGCCTTGGCTTGTTTAGATTCTTCGAATGCGTCATTATCGCTATGAGCTCCGGATATGAGGTCGTCCACGTATAAATCTTCGTTCAGCTTCTTGCAAGTAGTTTCATATTGACCTTCATATTTCTTCACATGATATCTTACGGTGGCAGACAGTAGGAATGGACTAGATGTCAGGCCAAAAAGTACTCGTGTAAAACAGTAGGTTTTGATTTCCATATCCTTCTCTGGCATTAATGGGTTCTTTGACCATAAGAATCTGACTGAGTTTCGGTCTTCCTGTTTTAGTGAAATTTGCAAAAAGGCTTGTGCAACGTCCGACATATATGCAACCTTGTACTTCCGAAACCTCACAAGCACGTCTAACAGGTCAGGGTTCAAGTTTGGACCGGATAAGAGGCATTCGTTTAAGGAAGGATTTCCAACATCGTGAGCTGAGCCATCAAAAACTATTCGGACTTTAGTGGTCGTCCTTTCACTTTTAATCACCGGTTGGTGAGGAAGGTAGAATAGTCTTGGTGTTCTTGAATCGTTTCCTGAGCTTGTGACTTCTTTGATGATACCTTTATCTTCATATTCTTGGATGATTGACTCGTAATTGCTATATAGCAAAGGATCCCGACGAAATCTTCTCGTTAAACTCAAGAATCTCCTTTTTGCTCCAGAATAATTGCTGGTAAGTTCAAGGTGTTCATCTCTCCAAGGTAGTGAAACTTGATATCGTTGGTTTATGAATTGAATTCCTTGTTCGAACTTCCGTAAAGCTTCTTGATGTTCCATGGATGATTGATTTTCACTTTCCACTATGCCCAAGGACTCAATTTCCCAATGCGACCGAAGAATTTTATTGAGTTCTTCTTCTTGACTTACGACATTAGTGATTAATGTAGTAGATAATCCCGACGAAACTTGCATACTCAGTATAGATACAGGACCGTGTATCAACCAACCAAATTCGCTCTCAATAGATACCAAGTTCTCGTTCAGCCGTTCGATGTTTCCGTTTAGAAGGCTCCAATAATACTCTGTACCAATGAGGATGTGAATTTCATCACTGCAGTCTTCGCCATTTGGTATTTGATCCGCGAACCGTAGACTCCTTTGTCCAATTTCCTTTCCTATGACATTTCCAGGTACTTCGATTTTTGCCGTAGTGATTTCTTCAGACTCTACTGCTTCCAGCTTTATAACTTTTTCATTATAAAGACTCTTGATCGTGACTTCCACCCTTCGACAATGCATGGGTTTGGGGCTTTCGTTTCCAAACACATGGACTTGAAGAAGTTCTTCTCCAACAACGGGAAAGTTGAGATCATGGGAGGTACTGCGTTTGATGAACGTACGTTGGCTACCTCCGTCTAGAAGTACTCGTATTAATTTCTCCCTTGTTCCGTTCTGAAGTCTTACTACGGCCGTTTGGAGTAAGATAGTATTCGCTCTTCGGGTATAGGAAGATGCTGAGAGTTGTACCGTCATGTCTTTTGTTGTGTCTTCATTATTACCGTCCCTTTGGCCACAGACAGATATGTGATGTCTCTTTTGGCAGTGCGAACAAGCGAGTTTAACCCTGCAATCCCTTGCCAGATGTCTACCAGAAACGCAGACATAGCAACGGCCTTTCTTGAGTAAAATGGTTTTCCGTTTTTCGACCGTCTGATATTTCTCGCAGTTCTCCGAGCGGTGTGTGGCTTCTTCGCAGAACATGCAGGTTTCGGGTGTTTTTGAGAGAGTGTGTAAAGCAGCTGCAGAATGTTCTGATGGTGGTTTGAATCTCGGTGGGTAATCAAACTTATTACCAGTCTTGAATGGCTTGTGATCTGGAGGTCTATTGCTTCTTCGAGTTTCTTCTGGTTCGTGGAGTCGTCGTACAGATCTTGTGTAAGACAAGGACCTTTCCCTACTCTCCACTTCGTGACGTATGAATGCCAACAATTGATTGACGTCCTCAGCCTCTTCTGATGATGGTTTTTGCCTGCAGTATTCCAAAGCGATATCCGGTGGAACTAACTTCAGGATAATAGAGCTAATTACTCCTGCGTACTTTCCAGTGGCTTCACCCAAATTTATGAGACTTCTGACTTCGATCTCGCAATGGTCGTACAACCTTCGAAGCGCAGCTAAGTCCGATGATCTTCTTACCGGGGACATGTCTAGAAGCCTGTTAGTGTGTGTGTTTCGGATAACATCCTTCATTCCAAATCGCTCCTTGAGGTTCTTGATTGCCAAAAAATAATTTTCTTCGCTCAAGGTTAATCCTGTTATAGAGTTAAGAGCCGTTCCTCCAAGATAAGATTTCAGGTACACGAACTTGTCAATGCTTCCCAGTGATTCGTCTTTATGGATTGCAACTTCGAACTGCGGCCAGAACTGCATCCACTGGCTTACTTCTCCATAAAACTTTCCAAGTTCCAGCTTAGGGAGTCTTGTCCTCGCGACGGGTCGTCTTACATCTTCATTACCCAAAACTGTGTCACTACTTGCCGTGCTACTTAGTCTTCGTCTACTGCGAGCTTCCGGTTGAAGGTTCCATTTAATCTTCGCCTTAGTCTTGATAACGTCTGTTTCATATACTTCAGATGCCAGTATGTCCGATTCTAGTTCTTCGTCATCGAGTTCGTTTTCGATAATGGCATTCAAATCCTTTAGTACCTTGTCTTTAGCGGCAATTTGTTCCAAAAGGCCGTCTAAGATCTCCGTCGAGGTTTCCTGTTCGTCGTCAATGATTTTCTCTATCTTGTTAATTAACTTCGACAACTGTTGCCTATGGACTGTCCGTTTCTTCTTATTTCGCTCGAATTGTCTCGCCGTTGATTCCGCCATTTAAATTCAGTACGTCCGAAAGGTTCTCGAAATTTCTTAATCCTTATTCTAGTCCGTTACTTTATAACTAGCCTTCTAAGTTCCCGGGTTTCGGCACCATGTAATAATTTGAGAAAATAACGATACTGAATTTTAAGTTAAAATCAAGTTTATTTACTGACTGAAGTCAATCGTTATAAATAAGTTCAAGTTAAAATCAAGACAAAATCAAGACTAGCTTATCAAAACTTCGAATCTTAAATTACAGTTCGGTTACAATCTCTTATCTTATCGCATATATTTTAACATTGGTTTTTTAAGCTATACTAAGACACTTTAGGCCTAAAATCTATTTTTTCCGATTACTAGTTTTTTAGTCTATTTTCTACAATAACAGGATCTAATGAGCGGGAAGAGTAGTAGTTGCGAACGGAAGAGGACACTGGTTGAACTGAACAACTCTGAAATTCAGAGTAATCTTGATGTTTTACCCAAAAAGAAACGTTTCTTCTCACCAAGTTTGGTAAGGTTTTTTATCGCTTAACGCCATTTTTAAGCAATCTACTATTAACTATAATACATATAAATATAGTGTCTGCAATCAACCCCAGACAGTCCTATTGAAGCGGTTCGTTCAATGAAACATGGTTCTTTAACTCCAACAGAAGAAATGTTCCCTTTCGTGGCTTCAACACCAACCATCGAAGTTAACGAATCTCAAATTCCAAATGCTAGAGAAAGCTCTAGTGTCACAACTTCAAATGCTAGTTATACAAGTAGAAAACCTTTTTCTACTGATCCAGCTTTGTTTACGGAAGAGGAATTTCTCGGAACTTCAACTCCTAAAGGAAACGACTGTGGTACAAACTTTACTGAAACTAGCACCAGTCTTTCCCTAGGTAGCGCAAAAACTACTCTACGTGCATCTTGTTCATTCTCGATAAATCGTAGCAGACTTCTTAGTTCCAACATTACAAAAAGAAAGAGTCTAAGAAAGACTAACAGAAAGAAGGGATATAAGGTTTTTGGAACACAAACCAATGAAATTAAAACTAAAAACGTTAAAATTGACTGCACTCCAATAATGGCAAGCAAGGTAACACAAACAAAGTCAAGATTAGTGGAAGAAAACAAGGCGCTAAAACTAAAAATTGAAGATTTGAATAAAAAGCTTGCCAACTGTGTTTGTGGTAAAAACGGAAAAGTTGCGAAGATAACAGAATTTGAGAACAAAATTAGAACAGATTCTAAACGGTGCCTTTTTTACACTGGGTTATATTTCTCTCAAATTTTGGCTATTTTGGAATTTCTTGGTCCCGCCGCGTCAAACTTTAATTATTGGAATGGACATAAACAATATGAAAATAAACCAAAAAAATTTGGAAGGTCTTCAAGGTTTAGCATAGTTCAACAAATAATTATTACTCTGCTTCGATTAAGATGTGGTTTCCTTGAACAAGATATCGCTTATCGGTTTGACCTTAGTAAAAGCACAGTAAACAGTTTTGTAACAACTTGGGTCGTTTTCCTTAACAAAGAATTTCAACAGCTAAAACCACGAATGTTTCCACCACGCTCAGTTATTCAAGCACATTTGCCAACGTGTTTCCGAAACCACAAAAATGTTCGGGTAATAATTGATTGCACGGAATTCTTCACAGAGTCACCAAGCAATTTTTCTCAACAAGGAAACATGTATTCAAACTACAAGAACAATACAACCTATAAAGTTTTATATGGCTGCTCACCAACTGGTGCTATAACCTTCATTTCAAAAGCTTTTGAGGGCGCTATCTCAGACCGAGAGATATTTATAAAATCTGGATTAAAAGACTTGTTGGACCCCCTCGACTGCGTAATGGCTGACAGAGGTTTTACAATTGCAGATTACCTTCTAGAGAAAAAAGCCACTCTTAACATACCTCCTTTCTTGTATGGAAGAGATAATCTCACTCCCCAAGAGGAACTTCAAACGAAAGAAATTGCTAAATTAAGAATATTTGTGGAACATTCAATTGGTCGAGTGAAACGGTGGAGAATTTTGAAAAGGAAAATTCCATTAACAATGCAAGGAATCTTTAATAGTGGTCGGCGTTTGGACAAGATAATCCACAGAATTTCGGTTAATCAGTTATCCATGGATAATAATCAGATAATTATTCGTGATTACATTGCATTAAGCATAGACTTCCCGTGGATAATTTCAAATTATGGATAAAGATAAAACAAACAGATATTATCCTATCCAAATGCCGACCACTAATCTTTAACGAAATTATATTTGTTATTGGGTGTCTTGTAAACTTCCAAACACCAATTGTTAAATATTAACAATACTACTGATTACCAATTAAAAATTGTAAATTTTGGTTTTAGGAACATTTTTTTAATAAAAAAAAGTATGATTAGTATTACAATAGTATCCTTACAATCATTTATCACATAAAGATCAGGTACATAGGGTTAAAATTCAACTTTAAATATCAGGTACATGGGGTTAAAATTTTACTTAAAATCATTAGCTGACTAGTTTACGAAGCTGGCCATTCACAACATATTTCCTTAGGTCAAAAGGCATGAGCTTCCTTGGTATACGTTGCTCGAAATATTCCGGAATCAGGAAGCCTCTATGAAATTCTATCAATTTTGGGTAAATTGTTTGCCAAAGTGTTTCATCAAATTGAATACGTTCAGTTGAAAGTCCTTTTGGTGTCCAAACAACAAAATCACACCATTTTCTCTCTGTTAGGGCCATTTGCATTTGTATTTGTGCAAAATATTTGTGATTCGGCCTTAAAGATAGGCAGCCATCTTTCAACTTACAGCAGAAACTATTTCTTTGGGTTGGTTTTAGCTTCTCAATTTCTTCGGGTTTGAAACATTCCATGACTTTTGGGCATTTTATTTCCACTAAACCCTCGGGTGGATTAGCTGTTCGGTCAATAACCAGGCCATCGGGTGAAGCAGCAAGCCCAGGATATTTTGGGTTAACCCAGAGACCAGTATTTTCAACACTAACCAGTTTTATCTTCTCGTAATATTTTAGAGCAATGGGTTCATTTTTTGTTCCATACGCCATCGCTTTCGTTTGAAAAAATTTCCGTTCCCAGAGAATGTTTTTGACTAGATTAAAAATAGGCTTCATATTACTTCCAGTTTTCAGCATATGGGTATAAACATCCCTGCATTTTGAAGCTGTGACTAAAAGACAACGGAAACTTCTCCAAGTTTCAGATTCACCTTGTGTCATTGTACCTTGAACCATATATGGACAACCATCAACATTTACAAGATTTTGGACAAAGATATTAACTTTCTCAACTAACACCGAAAGATGGGCTTCAGTCAACTCATAGTCATCATAACGAATTTCTAAAATTTGTTCCCACATGCAGGGGAAATTCAGGTTTTCTATGACAGTCGTACGTTGCATGTTAATTAACAACCGATTGACTCTAAGATCATCAATTTCATCTGTGATATATTCGACTGGACGTGGCTCATAATTTTTTCTCTCATCTATGGTCTTTTTATTGTATTTTGCCTGAGATATTTCGGTAGGTGATCTTTTTGATTTACGACCCTGATTCCATCCACAAAGTTTGCTAGTGCAGCTTACAGGTTCATTTCCAAAGAGTGTCACATAATCTTCCAATGCAAAAAGCACCGCGGCGACATGGTTGCAGCGCGCCATGGCTGATGCTTTGCAATGGCAACTGGCATCCACTACCTTTCCTTGCTCAGATATCATTATCAACACGCTGTAGTTTATGTCCACATGGTAAGATGACATGACGTCCGCTTTCAAACAATAAAAGTTGCTGTGGTTGCTTACATTCCTGTCTTTCAAGTTTTTTACATTCCCTGACGTAAAATATACACGCCCTTTCTTTAAAGGCTTTGAAGTGTGGATATCACTTCCCACAGGTTCTTCGTCACTGTCACGCAAATTTTCTCCGTCCTTAAGCATAAGATTAACAGCACTAGCAACAAGGTGGTCATAAATATGATGATACGAAAATTCTTTTGGCACTGATATTGATGGGAATGTCCTCCAACCTATTATATACAAATGATATTTATTTCTTCTAACTTTAAGTAAAGTTTAGTAACTTTCTTGCACCTAAAAATAAAGTATTTTATAAATATACCTGTTCAAAAGTTGCCCTTTTCCCCCTATCCAGGATAAAAGTGGGAACTGGTAAAAGCTTAGAGGAAGGGCCAAGGCTTAATTTTTCACTAACCTTTCTATAAGATCTTCTTTCTTTCCTTTTACTGGCAAACCCCTACATTGTAGCCAACGTTTTAACTGAATAACGCTGTGTCTACCAATATCCTCGTAAATAAAAACTGCGCCAGGTATATCGTTTTCATTTAAGTCTACAACCGCATAAGGCAAAGATGCCGCCATTTCGTTTCTATCACTGATAATTTGATAAACACCGAGAGCAGCGTTGCCAGTTTTTTTATTTTTTAAAAATCCACTCCGAAAATGGCGGACACTCACGAGCTGAAATTCCCTTAGAGAGAAACATATGGCGGGGGGTGATAAAATCGAACGAGACTATGGAACGGATCCGAAACCCGGAGAAGTGTGGGTTTTCGCTCCATTGAGACTGTTCCATTGAACCGAATCCGCCAAAAGTGCGGGTTTTTCGGTTGATTGGGACTGGTTTCGGCCGAATGCGATTCGGTCCAATGGGGCAGAGCCTTTTATTAGACGGCCACTAAATGCACATCTATGGTATTATTATCTGATGTAGGCAAATGTATGAGTCTGTTGGAATGGTATTTGGATGAAGGAGGACTGGCATTCATGTTGTAGCGAATATTTTTATAGTTAGTAAATATTTTCACACCATATAGCATCAATCGAAATTATGGCTGTTATTGGGGTTTTTAGTTTGATATAGAAACCAGCTTTCAATAGTTTTGGAAATGCCCCATTACAGTTTAGCATAAGCCTGACCCCGTCACTGACCTTTAAACCCCTTTTTACCTTTTTATCTTTTTATAAAAAAAACATTTCGCCATGCCAAGAATAAGGTTATACGTATAAAGCTCTAGTGAGCAAACCTCTTCTATAGAAAACCACCTGTATACATAGAGCCCTAGTGGGCGAACCAATTGAAAATAATCCTTTGAGAGTTTTAAAGCATGACAATTGTAACAATTGAATATCGCGAGTGTGCATGCTATTTTTACTTAAAACTCGACCATGCCAAATTTATAACCGGCCAATGCCTAGTTCTCGAATCTCGCAAACAACGCGCGACGTCACGGGTTTTCGCGCCGTCCCCAACATCGTTGCCGGGAAAATATCGCAATCGTGCCTACGTCACCGGACAGTAAAATCTTCCCCAGCTTTTGGGGTAATGACCATCAATGGACACCACCTGATTGGCCCTTTCGAACCATAAGGGAAACGGTAACCACCAAGGATTGGATCCCCTAATATTCAGAGCTTGAAGAAAGGGATAAAATCGGGCTACAACAAGCAGTATGGAAGCAGACTTGTACGGACTCTATGCCAGATGATACCTTGCCCACTACCGAGCCCTGATCACGCGAAGTAGCCCCAACCAAGGGATAGCCTATAGAGCCACGATGTACCAAATGGATTAATAACGTCCTGCGCTGGCCGCAATAAAAGTTAATCCTGCCGGAACCAAGATTGGAAAGCCGCCCGTTCGTAGTCGAGGCGTCGCCTCCTAGCCTCCTTGGTCAGTTACCGAAGAAGATGGTCCCATAGACGCCCATCATCGTAAAAGAAACAGCAGTCGCCGATAAAGTGATGAGTACTAACTTAAATACAGGCCTAACGCGAAATACCGCGTGCGTGATAGTTAATTAATAGTTTATGGCATTGGTCGGGTTTCATGACTATTTTGGGGGATTGTCGGGGTAACCGTACCTTTAGAATAGTAGTAGGAATTGTTATATAGAATATTAAAGCAATGTATAGTATTAGTTTATTTTTAATGCGAAAGATAGTTTGCATTTATAGTTATAGAGCTCATTGTTTAAAGTCCATAAATTAGTAGTTGGACAATTTAAATTCAAATAGTCGTAAAAGAAGTTAAAATAAAATTATGATTGGTATGGCGAATATATGAGCCTTGATTTCTACCGTATTAATTAGTAGTAGTAGTATATGTCAACGATACCTAAAAAGCTCGTTACATTTTGGGGGTCCGTGGCCGGTATAGTCTCTCTATGCCAGTAAAACTAGTACGGAGGTTTTAAATGTAACGAGCTTTTTAGGTATCGTTGACATATACTACTACTACTAATTAATACGGTAGAAATCAACGCTCATATATTCGCCATACCAATCATAATTTTATTTTAACTTCTTTTACGACTATTTGAATTTAAATTGTCCAACTACTAATTTATGGACTTTAAACAATGAGCTCTATAACTATAAATGCAAACTATCTTTCGCATTAAAAATAAACTAATACTATACATTGCTTTAATATTCTATATAACAATTCCTACTACTATTCTAAAGGTACGGTTACCCCGACAATCCCCCAAAATAGTCATGCAACCCGACCAATGCCATAAACTATTAATTAACTATCACGCACGCGGTATTTCGCGTTAGGCCTGTATTTAAGTTAGTACTCATCACTTTATCGGCGACTGCTGTTTCTTTTACGATGATGGGCGTCTAAGGGACCATCTTCTTCGGTAACTGACCAAGGAGGCTAGGAGGCGACGCCTCGACTACGAACGGGCGGCTTTCCAATCTTGGTTCCGGCAGGATTAACTTTTATTGCGGCCAGCGCAGGACGTTATTAATCCATTTGGTACATCGTGGCTCTATAGGCTATCCCTTGGTTGGGGCTACTTCGCGTGATCAGGGCTCGGTAGTGGGCAAGGTATCATCTGGCATAGAGTCCGTACAAGTCTGCTTCCATACTGCTTGTTGTAGCCCGGTTTTATCCCTTTCTTCAAGCTCTGAATATTAGGGGATCCAATCCTTGGTGGTTACCGTTTCCCTTATGGTTCGAAAGGGCCAATCAGGTGGTGTCCATTGATGGTCATTACCCCAAAAGCTGGGGAAGATTTTACTGTCCGGTGACGTAGGCAAGATTGCGATATTTTCCCGGCAACGATGTTGGGGACGGCGCGAAAACCCGTGACGTACGCGCGCGTTGTTTGCGAGATTCGAGAACTAGGCATTGGCCGGTTATAAATTTGGCATGGTCGAGTTTTAAGTAAAAATAGCATGCACACTCGCGATATTCAATTGTTACAATTGTCATGCTTTAAAACTCTCAAAGGATTATTTTCAATTGGTTCGCCCACTAGGGCTCTATGTATACAGGTGGTTTTCTATAGAAGAGGTTTGCTCACTAGAGCTTTATACGTATAACCTTATTCTTGGCATGGCGAAATGTTTTTTTTATAAAAAGATAAAAAGGTAAAAAGGGGTTTAAAGGTCAGTGACGGGGTCAGGCTTATGCTAAACTGTAACGGGGCATTTCCAAAACTATTGAAAGCTGGTTTCTATATCAAACTAAAAACCCCAATAACAGCCATAATTTCGATTGATGCTATATGGTGTGAAAATATTTACTGACTATAAAAATATTCGCTACACTCCCCCCATCTTAGCGCCGAACGACCTCGAGAGGCTACAGACTAAAAACCCAAAAAAAAATATTCTAAAAAAAAGGAATAATTAAAAAAATATTTACACAACGGAGATATTACAGAATAAGGGTATTTACAGGGAATTCTATATACAGGGGCTTCAGCAGACCTATGCTATGGCTTTATTTCCGAGGACCAGGGGTGTACAGTTCCTGGATTGAAAAAGGCTCGAGTAACGATACTCTTTTCACACAAAATCGCTGTAGCTATGGGAAATTATTTGCGGGATCGCAAAGTCATGTGAAAACCTTCGTCCACTGGAGGGCGAACAATTAACGGTTTTTGCTTGGTGGTTTTCTCAGAAGTTTTAATCTGAGGGGCACTAATCAAATCTAGATCACGCTCTGTATAGAGCTTAAGTTCTCTAAGATTGAATGTTCCTTTAAGTTGCGTAGTACCATCAACGGGGCGCAACTTGTAAGTGTAAGGGGAGAGTTTACTATCTATAACAAAGGGGCCTTCCCATGATTTAGCCAACTTTGCTGAAAACCTATCCCCTGCCGATGATTGGTAATGAGTTTTCTTTAGGACTATATCTCCTTCCGAAAACTCAAATTCTCTCTTCTTTAGATTATAACGGTCAGCGATTTTATCTTGTGTAACTACTAAATTTTCTTGAGCTGCCTTAATCGCGTTTGCTATTATCTCTGCTCTGCGTAGGGGTTCTATGGTTTCGCAGGCTTTTGTGATTTGCGTGTTGTCTATTGTCATAATTGGGGGTTCCCTAATTTCCCTCCCGAAGTTCATGAAGGATGGCGTAAAGCCCGTAGACTCATTTTTAGCGGATCGCAAAGCCATCACAAACTGCTGCAGTCCTTCATCCCAATATTGGTGACTGTTTTTAACATAACATTTGATCATCATTCCAAGGTTTCTATTCGCTCGTTCCGTTTGATTGGATTGAGGAGAGTAGAAGGAGGTAAAGCGCTGTTTGATATTAAAAAGAGCGCAAACCTCTTGCATGACTTTTCCCACTAATTGAGGCCCATTATCAGAGACAATTCTCTTCGGCACTCCAAATCTGGAAAACACTTGGTTGACCAATATAGTAGCTATATTTTTAGCAGTGGCTTTCTTTAAAGGAAAGGCTTCTACCCACTTAGTCGCGTAATCTAGTACTACTAAAATTTGTGTATTGCCCTTTTTACTACGAGGGTATTCCCCTTTTAAATCTATGCCAATTACTTCCCATGGCTCTGAGGGTTCGGCGGACTTCATTAGACCGGCCTGTTTAACTGGTGGGGTTTTGTGGGCTTGGCAAATTTTACACGACCTTACGAAGCGATGCACATCCTTGGTCATACCTTCCCAAGTATAGTATTTTCTAATACGATCTAATGTCTTACTATAACCTTGGTGACCAGATGATGGGATATCATGGCAAGCGGAGATGACGTTTTTAACTAACTTTTTGGGGACTAATACGCAAGAAGAATCTATACCCAGGCTTTTACTATTGTCTACGCCGTTAGGGGTCCTACTATTAGAGACTTCATTCCCAGGATCTATTCTATTATCCAAGGGAGCACTACTTGTTTCTCCTGATTGACCTAAGGGGGTAACGTTTCTATAAACTAGCCCGTCAATTAATTCACAGGAGGGTGCTACGCGTTTTACTCATTGTCCTACAACGTCTTTAGCGTCTAATATTCCTCCCTCCAGAAAGGTAACCAAACGACCAATTTTATTGTCTGACCGCTGCTTTTCCATGATAAGTTCTCTATCTAGAACTATGGCTTCGGAATCAGTGGTATCTATTTCCACCGACGCTACTGTTTCTTCTGACTCAAATGATTCGGGGATGCGCGAAAGGGCATCGGCAACTACATTATCTTTACCCGGCATATAAACTATCTTGAAATCAAATGGCTGAAGTTTTGTACTCCATCTCATTAGTTTTCCAGTCGGGTCCCTCGCGTTTTTAAGCCATTCTAGGGATTTATGATCTGTCCTAACTTCAAATGTCACCCCTTCTAAATAAACCCTAAACTTTTCAGTGATTGCCCAAACAATAGCGAGGCATTCACGCTCTGTAACGGAAAGTTTCCGCTGTGTAGCATCTAAGGTTTTGCTCGCGTACTGAACTACTCTATTTTTACCGTCTATTGTTTGAGTTAATATTGCGCCTAGTCCTACGTTACTAGCATCAACAAAAAGTGTAAACGGGGTTTTAAAATACGGGGAGGCTAGGATTGGGGCGCTAGTCAGTTTTTCTTTTAGAGAATCAAACGCCCTTTGTTGTTCTGGGCCCCATACCCAATTTACATTATCGTGGGTTAAGTGGTGCAATGGAGAAGCTAGTTTGGCAAAATCTTTTATAAAGCGTCTGTAAAAGCCGGCCATACCCAAAAATCTACGTAGCTGCCTAACAGTACGGGGAACGGGGTAACTATTTATGGCACTAACTTTGTCAGGGTCCACCTCTATACCTTGTTTAGAAACTAGGTGACCTAAGATGTGCGCTTTTTTTCGGCAAAATTGGGTTTTGGACGATTTTATAGTTAGTCCGTCGCTCTTTAATATGGTTAGCACTTTTTCTAAACTTTCTAAATGCTGTTCAAACGTATCCGACACTATATAGAGATCGTCAAAATAGTCGAACACTCCTTCCTTAGCTAAACTCCCGAATAAGTTATTTACTAATCTTTGAAAAGTCGCGGGGGCGTTAGTAAGCCCAAACATCATAACCTTTGGCCTATAAATTCCACTATGGGTTACGAAAGCGCATGTGTCCCTACTGTTCTCGTTAAGGCCTATTTGCCAATAACCGGACATCATGTCTAAGACTGTAATATATTCAGGGGCCTTTACAGACTCCAGAATATCCTCAATTCGAGGTAGCGGATAAGAATCCCTACGAGTTACGTTGTTTAGTTTGCGGTAGTCAATTACTAATCTATGTTTTCCATCTGGCTTGCCTACTACTAATGTTGGTGCACACCAGGGACTATAGCATGGTTCAATTACTCCTAGGTCTAGCATTTCCTTAACAATCCCATCTATAATCTCTTTCTTATGGGGAGAATACCTATATGGGGGGCACGCTATTGGTGAACTATTACCCGTGTCAACAAAATGTTCTGTGGATTTGGTTAGACCAGGTGTGGTTGAAAATACGCATTTAAATTTAAAAATTAGGGCTCTTAATTTTTCCCGCTTTTCCTCGTCTATAGGGGCTTCCTCTAGTGCTTTTTTTATTGTCTCAAAATCAAAATTTTCGTCTTCAAATAAATTACATTCGGTCAAGTTAAAATTAATCCCACTATTGTAAAAATCATACAATGCGCTGGGGTTTGAATCCCACCACCAACTCGACTGGCCATAACTTACGGTCATGCCTGCACGTTTCAAAAAATCTAAACCAACTATGCAGGGATACGCTAGGTCGTCAAGAACGATTGCCTCATGAATCAGGGTTTTTCCTGGAAGTTCCAGGGGAACGCTAATTGTTTCTCTAGCTACTATTGTTTTACTATTCACTACTTTAAGGGTCAGTTCTACTGGTTTGTTAACAAATCCCAACTGATTCAAAGAATTATTAAGCTTTCTATCTATTAATGTAGCGGAGCTACCAGAATCTAACAAAGCTATTGTTGGTATTCCCGCCACATTAAGCTCAATTAAACTTTTCCTTTTAGTACTATCTGAAACATGTAAGCAATCTTTGGCGAAGGGGCTATTTTCAATTTTTACTTTCTTTGGGGGGCGCCCTCCTTGGACACGCCCCCTCGACCGTTTCCCGAACTATTTTTGGGGCAATACCTTTTGATATGTCCCTTTTCATTACAATTTGAACAAATAATGGTGGGGCATTGTGGAATCTTGTGGCCCTCCAAATTGCAATGGTTACATCTAAGGGTGTAGCTATAATTGCCATTGTTTTCACTACTATGCCTTGAACTAGTGGGAAAACTATCTTGCCTATTGTTGAAGTGGCTTCTCTTTCTATGGGCTCTATGACTGCCTCTACTTTCACTTCCATTCCCACTGTCGCGGGCTTGACCCCCTCCTAAGCCTTGGGGAAGTTCTACGCGTACAGCTGCTTCAAGGAGATCACTAATTGTGGCGTAGGTTTGGGTAGCTAAATAAGGCTTAATATCTTTTCGCATGTTTCGAAACACTGAATCTACTTCTCTTTCAGGGGGCAAAGGAGTTTCCATTTGGAGAATAATTTCTCTCATCCCATTAATGTAATCCCTAACACTCTCATTATAGTGCTGTTTCCTATTGATTAATTGCTCATTTAGCACGGAATAATACAATGTGCATATGTTCTTGAGCATTGTTGTTTATGAATTATCATTATAAGATTGTATTAATATAGGACCAATGGAAATCATGTATCGAACCTAAAATCCTATATATGGAAAAAAGGCTTTTATTGATCATCTTTGTTGCAGTTTTAAAAGAAGATTCCCCATATTTGTATTTTCAATTGCACATTTCAACAAGTCACGAAGCAATACTGAAACAAAATATTTAAAATGACCTTCATTTTGCATATTCTATTCTAAAAACGTACGTGTTTCAATTTAAACTTTAGTTATTGATTTATTCGCTACTAACCCTTTATTGTTAAATCACAATTAAAAAATGTGCCACTATAGGAACTAGTAAGCCTATTGGTGATTCTACGGTTATATTTTTATCTCAGTGATCCGTCTTTAATGTTTCGAGCACCCCTATGTATTGAAGGGAAGATGCCACGCAAAAATGAATTAAGACAATAAAACTGTAACATTTTAATGGGTAGGAAATAGGGGGTCAACATATTCTTGTGTTTCATTATTATTTCTCCAACAGTTCCATAAAGTTGGACATTTACCAACTACATATTTACATACATTGCTGGAGAATATCCGAATTCGAGTATAAGATAGCTAACAATTTACGGCATACTGACAAATGTCAAGTTCAAAACTGGGAATAAAGGTACATTTTCGGAGTTCATGGACGTAACTTTTTCGGCCTCCAGTTTTACCGCTCTCCATTGTCGAAGCAGTCTTCTTTCATATATCGCCTTTCAAGATGCTCAACATCTTCTTGATCTCTTCCAACCAACAATCTTCCTCGTTGACATCATTTAACCTATCTGTGATCCCTGATGTTTTATCCAGTTATCTTTCCTCTGCTGTGTGGTGTTTTGACGGTGAATGAAGTTATTAAAGTACATTGTCCCTGTATTGCCATCTTTAATTTGCTAAAATAAACCTGTTAGTAACAGAAGAAAATGAAGAGAATTCCTACTATAGAGGTCAAAAATAGTTCCCATTCGGGTTCATGTCAAACACGTCATTACCACAAATGTATAATAAAGAAAAGCATATGAATATTTCTATTTGTTAGACATGTGTGCAACATTATTAACCTGTTGAACATTAATGCAATAGTTGCTTAATAAAAGGTAGAAGTATTTCTTTCGCTGTTGGTGCTTTGATTATAAAATAGGTACAGTTCATGGTGCCAAGTGCCAGGGAAGATGGCTGTGACAGTCATGGAATATATATTATAAGCACATCGAATCAGGCTTTCATGACCCATAAGGATTAGGCAATCATATTTGTATCAAAACACAATTATCTTGGTCATGGCCAATGAATGACGAAATACCTTCGCTATGGGATGGTGCCTCATTTCATGTTCCAATCATTTACTAGCGTGCCTCTGTTGCTTGAAACTTATCTTACAGAACCAAACAATAAGTCAATAACAGAAACAATAAAATCTTTCTTTACTACTTACTACAGTCTACAGAGGACTTTCTTCGTCATAAGCCTCGGTGTAAATCCTTTTCGACTTCGGGCAGAGTTCGACTTTATTTTCCACAAAACAAAGGCATATTTTTTAAATTATAACAACGCAAACCCTTATATTTTGTAAACTAACAGTATTTAAAACAATAATTTAGTTGTCTTTCTTTCTAAAGTCAACAACAAACAAGAACAATATAATCCATTACCTGCCATTACCGCCGCCATTAGCAACGACGACGAGTGTAGTCTGCTAAGTTCCGGTGAAAAAGAAAGCAAAAAACCGGTCAATTAACCGGTTCATGATTCTGAACGGTTTGCCGAGTTCTAAAATTACTACTTTGAATTTGGTGTATATTTTGACACGTGTCAATGTCGTCTGCTCGAAAATTTCAACCTATCACAAGTCTTAAGTGAGATTTGCCCCAAAACCGCCACCGCCAATGAAAAGCCCTAAGTTCGATCCTGACCGACCAATCAGCGAGCTTAAGTCCGGGGAGGAGCATACTTTTTCTGCAGAATAAGGCCCCTAGGTCTTTTTGTGCTGCTATTCGTTTTCTTAACGTTATGGTAAATTGTACTACAACACGTGTTACATATGGTTATCTTAGGTCTGGATGTACTAGCTTAGGTTTATTTCTACTGCTAATCGTGTTAAGGTTAGGTTATGTCACGTTTCATTTTGTTAGATCAAGGATGATAGGGGGTGGATACGAATTCTGAGAGAAATACGCGCCGTAACTTCGACGCGATTGGGTCTGGTGGGACGCTAAAAATGGGGGAGCAATACTCGGGACGAAAGGCAGGTGAGCTACCTCAGAACTAGACCCTATTTAGCGCCATCTTTTTGGCCTAATTTTGCATGCATATTGCCAAAGTTATTTTAAAACCTTTTTCTCATAAATAAAATTTGCAATTGATACACTAAATTTTATATAGACTTAATATTTAATAATTATTGCTTCGAAATTGTTCCAAAATAAAAGTGTACGTAGATGACGCTGCAATAGGGAACGCCGGTAGGGATTTATTTGAACGCGCTGGGCGTCACCTAGAGTTGTTAATCCTATTACAAGGACGATTGAAAAGATTAGTCATTTGATGGAAAAAAGGGAATTTAACTACTAACGCATAGTGATGAAACCAAACGTGATTTTACTATGTTGGAAAAACTTACATTGATTATTAACCTTTTCTTCTTTCGCGCATAAAATGATCATTTTACACCATAGTTAGAAGTTAAAAACTTATTTAATGAAATATTTGATCTTATAACCCTTTCAATCCCCCTTGAAGGCGGAACAAAGAACTCTATCAGACGCGTTTAGCGCCGTCAAAGAAATTCCTACGGCGTTTCCCTATTGCAGCGTCATCTATGTGCACTATTTTTTAGCAACAATTTCGAAACAATAATTATTAAATATTAACTCTATACAAAATTTAATGTTTCAATTGCAAATTTTATTTATGAGAAAAAGGTTTAAAATAACTTTGGCAATATGCATGCAAAATTAGCCAACACGATGGCGCTAAATAGGGTCTAGTTCTGAGGTAGCTCACCTGCCTTTCGTCCCGAGTATTGCTCCCCCATTTTTAGCGTCCCACCAGACCCAATCGCGTCCGAAGTTACGGCGCGTATTTCTCTCAGAATTCGTATCCACCCCCTATCATCCTTGGTTAGATTAAGTCAAATTGAATCCCCATCATTGATGGATTTACGTATCATTGCCGAAATAGGGGAGGGTTTTGTATCTATGTAACTTTAAGTTACATATTTTTTTGGTGTTTCGGAATGCAGATAAATCTTAAAATTAGGAGAAAATCTGATAAAAATCCTTTCGTTTTTCTTTCGCCATCCCTTTAAAGCAATTTTCGGCTGTGGCTTACTTTAAACAAATGCCTGTAGATGCACATATAATCGAAGGATGGAGCTGACTTGTCCTCTAAGCTTTGCAAAGGCTAGTTTTAGGACCGCCATCAAGGACGAATTATGATTGGCTCCTAACTTTGACCAGGTCAAATTTGTGTAGAAGATCAGCCAAAATGTTTTTGGTACCACCTGGTACCACATGAGCAGGGACGGAAATAAGGAAAATTTCTTATAGAACATGTGTCCAGTGACCCCCACTTTGACTAGATATTTTATAGGACATTGTCCACTGGAGTGTGCAAAAATAGTATCGCATCTTCATAGTTAAACTATAATAACTTCAGAAAATTTATTGGTCAAAATGTCCAGTGACCCCCTTAGTTTTAAGAAAAATTATAGGACATTTTTAAATTTTATTGGACAATGTCCAGTGTCCTGTGCTTATTTCCGGCCCTGCACATGAGCCAACATTGCTTTAAAGACTGGCTTATGCTTAGAGGGCTAATACTTTTTACATTGGCCATAAATATGGAGGTGAAGGGATCGAGTTTGCCCCGTGGCTTGGCGTATTTTGTCCTAGTCATCTCTTGGGAATATCGTTTGTGGTATTTTGACCATTGTGAAAGGAGATTATGTCCTTATCTGTTCTGGGGTTTTTTATGTCGACCACATTCTAGTAGAACTACTTTAAGAAAGACGCTCATGCGGAGTCCTCTTTTTAAGACATTTTCATATAAATTTTACCTTATTTTTTATATTGGACTTATACTTATACCCCCTACCTTTAAGGGATAGAATCAATCTTTGACTACTAATGAAAAGCTATCATTTTTGAATAAGATATAACCTAAAATTACGGTTTCAAATATATAGATGTATTTATAGTTTTAATAACTCAACTATTTTTAATTAATTTTTAAAAGTATTAGTTTTTGGCGCCGCTCCGATCACTTCCCCTCTACAGTCGTTTCGGAAAAAGCACGAGCGAAACACCTACATTACCCCCGCTACCCTCCTCTCACTCGGAGATATAGTAGTTTTACACCTAAAAGTAGATTTCATACTACTTTGCATTTTCGCCAATTTATTATTTTTTTCATTTCGATATAGATTCTTTGAAAGTTTAAAGGAAGGTTAATAATTTCACTGTAATTTGCGTTCAAACTTACACAAAAAATATGTTAAAGCTTAGATTAGGGCCATTAGGCTAAATAAAGCCATACCATTATTATACATGAAACCTAAGTCTTGCCAAAATAGCATAAAAATGTGGGGTTTTGGACATTACCTGTAACAATTTTGACAAATCGCTATCATCCTTACTCTACAACTTAACCCCAGAGTTAAGAGAACAAAGGATTACAACATGAAAAATCAAAATTATGTTTACAAAAGCCTTCTCAAATACGCCCGCTTCCCAGTGGACCAGTGAAGGTGAAAAGCTACTATACAGTGGTCTAAAGCTCCCTAATTCTCCTATTTCCAAACAACCATGAATCAAAGACCCATTAGCAACGTCACTACCCGGAAAACAAGTTGGAGGGTATTTCACGGCTGGTTTGAATTTCAAAGTATCTTACGTACTTTTCTTAATTTTAAACGTTTTTA